>KZ808221.1:108559-119385 GCA_000696205.2 Oncopeltus fasciatus
TATATATATATAATTAATCTATTTCTCTAAGCGTATTAAAGTTTCTTTTTACAAACCGGTAAGTGAGTTAGTTCAGAAAGAAAGCCTTAGCGTTTTTATTAAGAAAATTGTAAGCGGGAATTATGACTTCAAATGCAATTGTTTTAATTGAGAAATCCAAAATGAAAGAAATGATAGAGTTACAAAAACCACTAAGAAATATTATACCTTCTTTCTGCTTGTATTAATTGTACAATCGGTATCAAAATGGCCTCTTTCTGCGTAACTCTCTATTTAAGAGATATATGGATCCATCAGTGGCGCATTATCTTGGATCCTTGGAGGACAGGATTCTAAGTGACGGACACATTTGGTGTTACACTGGGAGCTGCAATGCCCTGAGGCTTCGGCCCGGGGTTTTCTTCCCAGAGATGAGTCAGGACGGCGAGGCTGTCTGACCAGTCCGCTGTCAAGGCTGGTCTAACTGTAACTGAAGACCAGGAAATGCCAGGGGGTGAGAGTACGTCAACCGGAGACTACCCCGGGTCCCAGTGGGCCAGACTCTTTGGGCAGTTCCAGCATGCGGGTTAGGGAGCTCTCAACCCACAAGTATGCCTTGGAGACCGAAAACTCCAATGTCCATACTGTACGAATTCATCACATATGCGTGTTTCACTGATAGAATAAATAAACAAATAGATCTAATGAAAGATATGTAAAAAATAAAAAAATTGTATGATTCAGAGGAGGAAAATCCCGCAGAATGGCGAGAGAAAAATGACACAGACCTTGGGGGAATTTAAATAACTATAACGAACTCTTTTAATGGTTGCCTTAACAATGAGACTGGAAATTCTCGTTAGCTGCAGCGCAAGTCCGCCGAGCGGGAGTGGAGTATGATCTTTACATAACAGGTAAGGAGAGCTTGGGCGCCGGCTTAGCTGAAGGGACTGGTATTGCGGGTTCGAGTCCTAACCTAGGTATTTTATCAAGAACTAAAAGCTATTAAAAAAAAAGAAGAAAAAAAAAGTTTTTTTAAATAAATAATTAATGGAAATTAGAAAAAAAAATTATTTTCTTGCGATACACTTTTAGTTTTAAAAGAATAATGGAGATCTAACGGTTTCCGATAATCCTCTCTTCGTAGTTTAATTTAAACAATTTGCAGACGTTCCTACTCTTATTCAGAAAGGTTATCTGCAGATTACTTATCAATATTAATAAAATTACTATATCAATGAGCTGCGTAAGATAAAAACAGATTTCCCAAATGTCATGAAAAATGGTTTAAAAAAAAAAAAAAAAAAAAAAAAAAAATAGCAAATGACATGGGAGGAGAAATAAGTTCACTAAGGCTGGCTCTGGACTGGCCGCGAAAAAAAAGTGGAAGAAGCTCTGAAATATCTAATTCACACTCAAATTTATCTTTCTTAATAAAATGTTATGTTAGAAAAAACATTTTGAATCAAATATGCTCCCCTCCCCCCTACTTGTCCTTATCTGATTTCAACCAAAGAAGATTACTATTAAGGGTTTGAAATGAAAGTCTAAATCCATATTTTATTTATATGTTACTCGCCTAACATTCTAAATTAAACTCTTGAGAAACATTTTTAATATGATTTTATAAAACTACTTTAAATTGAATGTTATAAAATTACATTTACAGCTTTAATGTGTTATAATTTTTTCCATAAGTACAATAATTATGATGATATGATAATTATAATCAAAATAATTTATGATTTTAAATTTTTAACTTACTCAAAACCTCCTCTACCTCAACCAACTTCAGCCATTAAAAGAACCATTCATCGCCTTGCGTAAAAACTCATTAAAAGAAAAGAGTAAATACCTAATTCAATATCTTTATTAATAAATAAATAAAAAAGGGACGCTAGGCCTCCGACAGAAAACAAATATGTATGATAAAGACCTGCAAAAATTCTTTAAAAGTAGTATTATGGTATCGACAAATAGATTGTTTCCTTACGGGAAATCTGCTAATAGTTGCGAGCGCTAGTGTTTTATTGGGCCAATAAATCCCCACTGTCTCTTCCCCCTCTCTGCTTACTATTTCTCCCACTTTCTCTTTCTATATATATATATATATATATATATATTATATGACCCCATTTTTGCGTTGTAACAGTCCAACGGATGAAAGTGTTTATAATCTCAATAGCCAGATATCCTGTAGAAGTTAGCTAATGAGGGTTTATCATTGAATGGGTAAATTACAGCAACACGCATAGAGACAGGATCGGACGAATGATTGACTAATAAGCGACTAATCAATCTGATAGATTGCTGTAGTAATGTTCAGCGCACAAGCGTAAGGCGTTCAGGAAGGTCAGCTGTCAAGGACATGCTTGTTTTCCTTCTGGATTGTGGGAAAATAATAAATTACCACTCTTACCTCACACTCTAAGCGGATTTACAACAGCCCAGGGGCTCTCTATTAATAGATTAATACTCATGACATAAACAAAGGTGATAAGAGCACTATCTTTTGCTTCAGCCAGACGCTGGCCTAGTTAGGTAATAAATTCAGTTATGGGGGGGGGGGGCGAATTACGTAACGTCGAGAAGAATAGACGAAGGAGTCCATTTTAGGTTATCTATATCGATCTTCAGAATGTCGTCATATCAAACTCGCGGCTGGATCTCAGATGGATCTGACGTCATGCACTCCCACATCACATTATATATCCGTATAGTTTTTTCGAGATATCTCTTTGGGTGAACAACTGTGTATTCTTGAGTGATTTTTGTATTCTATCGTGGGTGTGCGTGTGTGTGTGAGAGAGAGAGAGAGAGAGTGAGAAAGGGGGGGAGAGAGAAGTCAAAGCTAGGGTTGGCTTAATACTTACATGCATTTTAATTTTATCAATAATGAAAGCAACGTTCAATCTCTCTAATCATCTAAACTTTATATTAAAATAATTAACAACGTTAGCTGTAATCCGTTTTCATTGGTTTATGCAAGCCATCTTCTGTTGGCGAGCGCTGAGTTCAATACAGAGAGTGACAGTGAACACATGTATTCGGCCAAGAAGATGGACAATGTCCGAAAGCGCTCGCCAACAGAAGATGGTTTGCAGGAACCAATGAAGACGGAGAATAAAAGGTATGATAGTTCTATATTCATTGGTAGTGATAATAACCCTTTAGATTATTTAACGTTAGCTGTGCTACTATTAAGTTCATAGTCCAGTATTTTTTTACCAGATTAATTTAAAATAAATCATTGTTTTGTTTTTTAAATTTGCCGTTACCATTATTAATTATATACTTTATAGGTAGAAACGACTTAGGTACATGTATATTTCTTCATGCAAGCAAGAGACTGCTTGTCCCGAAATAATGTTTTTTTTCTCCTTTTTTTTTTCTATCTTACGTAAGGCAGGACGATCGCGGATAAATATTTTCTATAAGCATAAAACTTTCTTTTGACACAGAATAAGAAAGTTAGAGAGATATTAACAATATTTTAAATTTTCATTTGAAAGATTTGAGTTTATTTAATACCTCAAAGAATGATTTGCATAAGTAGGAGCTGCCGAGATCGGAAAATTTTTTTACAAGTGCTTCATGTTATCAATATAAACATTTTAATTTTATTGAGGGAACTCAATTTGTCTCAATTTATTTAAAAATTTATTCAGGGTCGTTTTTTAAATGCATGTCGAGTTCATCGCTTTTTGAACAGACTTAATCCTCTCCCCAATCTTCCGGTTTCATTCAAAAGATGAATTCCTTCTATCGGTTGGTAACTATTAGCCCATATGGTTACATTAAGAGGGTATCTGCTGAACGCTCCAAGTTACATTCTTTAATACCGCCCTTTATTAGCGATTTCGTGAAAATGATTCAACATTAAAAACTTAAATTTCACATATATTAGTTCTACAAATATATTTTGTAAATCCATGTATCTATCATAGACCTTTAAATCCTAATTATTAAAGATTTCATGGACATTAGGGATTTCATTTTTTTTTTTTTGTAACTGTGTAAGTCAATATATATATATAAATAAAACTTTGAGGGGCCTTTATTTTTAGCTTTTCCTGGGTAAGATTGGTGAAGAAATGAAGATCTTTTCCTGAAAATCATGGCTAGAAATCGATATGAAAACTGGGTTTCCTTACGGGGAATCTGCTTATAAGGAATCAACATGTTGACTCTGATGTCAATGATGGATGCGAATCTTCAGAAGCCAACTGTGACCATTGCTGATTGCCTAGCTCTGCTAATCTTTATTCATCTAGGGGGGTTTATGGTGGGTTAAAGGAGTCGTCTCTCAACAGCTCCAGAATGACGGCTTGGCTCATTTCGTCTGCCCTAAATACAAGTTCCAGGGCGATATTTGTCACAAGAGCAGCCAGTGTTGAGTTACGGACACCAATATATTTTTTTCCAGCCAATTAGGTGTTATCGAGATTATATTTTTTTCCCTTTCGACCATCCATAATTCAGAGTCATTTTTTACTTGCATGAAACATTCCACCGCTAGGCAAATCGTACAGAGAAACATAATAATTAAATTAAATTCCTTCGTAAATTTATCGGAAATATTCAGAGTAAACTGGAATTTTTTTAAATTTCATGTTCTCTAACATTTTTACAAAATGCTTATTAAGAGAGATATTTACGAATGTAATAAGAGGCCTAGACGCATTCCAACCAGTCTAGAGCCAGGTCTGGGGTTTTATTTTTACGAGCATTGCTCTCTCTCTCATATAAATTCTTTTAGATGAGACTTTATTTACTTTCTGTAATCAACCTTAAACCAAAGGCAATTCAATTGATTTTATGGCTTTCTTTATAGAAATATCAGGTAAAGGATTGAAAAGTAGCTTTTAATTGGAGGTTATTCTCAGAAATCTATGTTTTGTAAAAAAATAAAAATAAAAATAGAAAAGTAGCTTTTAATTGGAGGTTATTTTCGGAAATAAATGTTTTGTAAAAATAAAATTAAAAAAATGAAAAACAGAGTACCGTCAATTGGACAATAAAGCATGAAAATAAACAGAATTTAGCTGGATGAAATCAAACCCCAAAATTGGTTAAACATAGATTGATATTTCACTATATTTTCTGGTATTATAGCAATTTTTTTAAAACCGAAAACACGAAAAAATATCAAGCATTTAATAAACTAAATTGTAGACTATACAAAGAAATATAGATATATGAATTAATCTAAGTGGCTTTTGTTCATGTTCTTATTACATTCGATTGGTCTAGGAAACCCCTTGGGCATATTTTCCTAGAAAAACGTAAAAATATTTAACAATTTGAACAATTTTTAGTGCAAGGGAACATAATAAAAAATCTAACTGTCCTCTCCAGGACTCGAACCTGGGGATCTCCTGCTATCAAGGCCGGTGCATTTTCCATCTATTCTACCGAGACAAGTCTGATAAGTTATTAAATTCCCCGCATTAGTGTCGAGAGTCCAGGCTGGGACAGTTAGATTTTTTATTCTGTCCCCTTGCACTAAAAATTGTTAAAATTTACGAGGGATTAAATACCACAAAAAATAACATTTATAAAATTTAAATATTTGGTTAACTGACAATTGGCTGAGCGCAAGCAAACACAATTGGGTTAATATCTGATTCCCAGATCCGTATATACAGTTGTTGTTGTCATCTGTACAAACAGTTACATGTAATGCCTGGATCTTTCATCATGTTGCGAAACCCCCCTGCCAAGAGTTAGCTACAACATGTGTTTCCCCTTCAACCATGAGTGAAAATACATGTCCGTCTGTACACTTCTCCCAGCTGTTTGTATGTTCGTCAAGTTAATGCCACAAAGCAATGCACCCTAAAACCTGAATTCTTAAGGAATATATTATAAATAAATCCGTTGTATATTATATCATTTAAACATTTTAGGGCTAAACGTACAGTGAGAATTAAAAAAAAAAATTGCTAAACCTTACTGTAATATTTTAACTAAATAAGACGTTTCCAATATTAAATGAAAAGCACCATTAAAAATAAATAAAAATTGTAAGTAATCATGTATGACGAACTTTTATTTACTTACAATCAACCTTATACCAAATACGAAGAAAATTCAATTAAAAATTCAATGCCACTATTTTATCATTTTTATCTTTTGGGGTTAAAAAAATTAGCCATTTGGAAATCGTGGAACTAGACGCATACCAAACTGATAAGAACAAAATTTCCTTTATTTTTATGTGTTTTCGAGCTTTAGACGTCAATGGACTTCAATTCCATTCCATGCGCAGTTCTACGGCTGCGCAAAAGCGCTTAAGCGCTTAATGTGTTTTACTCTAGACTGACCGCAGGAAGCTTTTTATATCTCCAAGCGATTGTACTTTGAGAAAATACAGAGAAATAAGTAATCCTATAAAGGGACAATGTGGATTACAAATCTTTGCGAATAGACATTAAGCACAGAGGTTCAGCTCTTTCGGGATCAAGGTACATTAACCACTATCACAACAAACATCCTGACAGCCTAGGCCATCGCCTAGCTGCAACTTATTCCATAGAAGAAGATCGCCACCTTGTAAGCTCTGATAATGGAACGTTGGTGCCGAAAGCGGTCAGCCTTTGAAGCAATGCTAATTTTGACGGACGGCCATGCTACCAGCGCCTGAAATGATATTCAGGGGAGATCCAGGTTCGATTCCTGGCTGGGACAGATAGACTTTTTATTCTGTTCCCTCAAATTAATTGTTTCAAATAAGTATCTTTAAATAATTCCCTGGTTATATATTTACCTCCATAACAGCTAAAAATGTAGCACATTCTTTACGAAAAGCCTAAAGGTAACGTAGAGTTCAATCTGATGAATGATGTCCATAGAAAAGAGGTACGCAGTACATAAAAATATCAGTCAAAGGAATGCCATCAATCATATAATGTACTACACTACTCATTTAGCTGTCTTATTACACTACGCCACAAAAAAACTTTTCATTTGTGAATAACTTCATTTGAGGAGTTTCAATCGAATTTAAAGCTTTTGGGCTGCTGTAGGAGAACTCTTAAAATGATATTATCGCACTTATATACATATACATTTCAGTAAAGACCTTTATCTATCTGTTCTCAAAGAATGAGGATTTGGAACTCTACTTGTTAATTTGTAGACTAAACGGATCGCTCTCTGAAAAATTGTTTATTGATGCGAAAAAAAAAATTCACTGGTTTTAAAATTTTCACAATCAGCACCTCATGATACAACAATTCAAAAATATATTATTTCATATTCAATGTGGGGCAATAAAATATCTGCAAATTTCAAAGCTGAATAAAGTATGCATTAGCTTTATTGCAACAAGAAAAAATAAACCCTCCTTTACCAAAATAAATAATAGTTGAATCTGAAGATTTACAACAAATAATTAAAGCTACAAATTGGTTTTAACGATTTTAAATAAACTTTAAGTAAGTTTTCATGAAAAAAATAGTGCTATCTACTCATACCTAACATTCACCAATTTTGATAATTTGTGTAATCAATATGAATCTTGATTTAAAGGGGAAAAAAAATTCAAATTTTACTCGGAAAATAATATTTTTCTTTTCAATCTAGTGTTTTTTGAGGTTACATCCTTAATGATGTAGGAAAAAATAGCAATATTTTAATGAATTCTAAGTATTCCTGGTATAAGTATCGTTTGAGTCATATACTGACATCTGAGCAACGGAAATTGTGTGCTGGCAAAGTAGGAAGTGTGGTTACTCTATTCCACTTGGAATCATTCCCATGACGTACACAGGGGAAAACCAAGAGTCAAGCAATAATTTCGTATGCTCTCCATGTTTGGCACATAAGTCCTTTCCAAGAGGCAAACAAGCAGTATACTGGACGAGAAGATTAGGAATGGAACTGGAACAAGGGCATTCGCTGTATAGATAGTATACAGAACTCGATATCAATTTTACTTCCAACATAAGTTTTAATGCTGCCTCACAACATTTTTTTGGTTATGCAAAAAACATCCAAATAATGAAATTTGAAAAAAAAATTTATCGCACAGGTTAAAATTTATGGTGAATCCATAGAAAAAACATGCTTAGAAAATCACGCGTAGAAAAAAAAATTACAAAGAAAATTAGGTTTTCAATTTATAAATATTAGTTTAGTTGTTATCCCACGTAAATTTTAAACAATTAATAAGAGGGAATAGAATAAAAAATCTATCTGTCCCAGCCAGAACTTGAACCTGGATCTTCTGCTTTCCTGGCAGGTATGCTACCATTGCACCACCGGGACGAGCTAGATAACTTATTAAATTCCAACACACTAGCGAGAGCCTAAGCTTTTTTTTTTTAAAATTCTATTCCCTCTTATTAATTGTTTAAAATTTACGTGTGATAATAAACCACAACTAAACTAATATTTATAAATGAAAATTTTAAAAAAAGTAAATAACGAGTGTTGATAAATAGCTAGACAATGTCAGCTCCTTCGAGCATAAGACGATGCATTCGTCTTTCTCTTGGGTTAGGCTCTCGCTAGTGTGTTGGGAACTTAATAAGTTATCTAGCTCGTCCCGGTGGTGTATTGGAATCATACCGGCCCGGAAAGCAGGAGATCCAGGTTCGACTCCTGGCTGGGACAGATAGATTTTATTATTCTATTCCCTCTCACTAATTGTTTAGGTTTTCAATATTTTTCTGACGGCTTAGCGGATGTCTCATATAAATCCTGATTAGATAATTCATTCATATTCACACAGCCATTTATGGTGCCATTGAACTGTATCGTTGGAGTAACATTTTAGCAGGAATGCTAATAAATACGTAGGAAATGTGGGATGTTTTTCATTTGTGCTAATATTATTTCCTTAATATGTCTAGAAGATTAGAATTCCAAGCGAATGAAAAGGCTTCTAAGAGTATATTCAAGGATTTTTTTTCTTCTAAATTTTAAATTATTTGTTTCTTTCAGTCACTTGGATACAATTTTTCACACACAGATGCATACCCCCATGAACTCCCACACACGCCAGAGTACAAAATATTATAAAAACCGAACCTTAAAAAAAAAAAAAAAAACTACAAAAAAAAAATAAGATAAAGAAGCAGTTTTGTAATATTTTTAAAATGGTTTTAACTGCACTTATAGCATAATCGGCAAATTAAACAACGAGAAGAGGACATGTCAGATAATTTCATTTCACGCCATCTATCGAATGTATGAAGAACTGATTAATTTTAAAACCACTCAAGAGATAGAGCCACTTTAACAGTTACGCCAATGTTCGTTTAATATAAAACTGCAGTACAATAATTAACACATATTAAGCGGTAAAACTAAGACATTTAAAATTTTTTTCCCTTATTCAGCCTTAAACTGAGAATATGTAAATCATTCATTTACAGATATGATCTAAAGCTGAAAGCAGAAAATTTACAAAACATTTTAAAGCAGTTTTTTCCTTCTATTAAATAGTTTTAGTACTATTAAATAATTCATATTTAATTAATTATTTCTCACTTCAATTAGCCATAGGGATTATAATTAGAGGAAAAACTTTAAATTTAAATAAATGATGAATTACGAAATTGGGCCCTTTCAAGGTATAATGAATAAATATGGAATATGAATAAATCATAAAGGACAAAGAATTAATGAGAAGATTGCATTAAGTGTCAGAAAACAAAGCCCTCATTAGTTGGTAAACATAATTTGCAATATAGTGCTACAAAATTTCAAAATCTTGTGTAATGTGTAATCTTCGTGTAATAGGAAACTAAATAAATAGAGGAAGTTCAAAAGTGTAGAAACTGCGTAAACTAAGCAATTTATTCATTTTAAATTTGAATTTCATACATGTCAGATTAGATTTTTGAATAAACAAAAGAGAACAATGAATATTAATTTTATTGTTTCGAACCAAGATTTTGTATGGTTTAGTAATAATTACTACCCTTTAATACACTCCCATGATACTGCACTGGCATTGCTCCTGGATAAAAGCCTGCTAAGGGCGTGACTCGAACCCACAGAGCCAGAGTGAGAGTTCTACAAAGACTCTGTTAGTCACTTTAACACCCAAAATTATCTTTAGCCGATAACAAAATAATTTACAGATTTTACTTTGGTCGTTACAGACTTGTTGGGGATAAAAAAAAGAATGGTACATCTCTCCTACATACTCCATGTCTCTTCCTTGAAATTCAGTGGACAAATAAATATTTTTTGCTTATTTAATAAAAGTCTTGAATTCTATATCTATTATTCTTTTAAACGAAAGAAAGCTATTATCCATTGCACACTTTGACAGGAACATATGAGGCGCCAGGGTAGCTCATGGGATCCGTTCGGGTCTCGCTAATCCCAACGCTGCGGGTTCAAGATGTTGTCTATGAATAAAAGCTTGCCCTAAGCCATGGATGTTTAGAATGGAAAGGAAACCTGTAGATAGCCCTTTCCTCCATGACCATACGTAAGTGATTAAAAGGGAATCTAATATAAAAGACAGTCTCGAGTTCAAACCCTATTCCAATGAATACTAACTTGACAGATTTAGGATCCCCCACACCTGAGGAATATAGATCGCGTTTGCAATCTTTACCCTTGCCTTTACTCTTGGAACGTGACAATTTGCTAGGTGACTCACCTGGAACATTGGGATGGATGAGAAGTTCCGGCTCTTGACGTATGGCAGATGACGTCATCTCCTCTAAGGGAAAACAGAAACCGGCGGGAGAAAATGTTTCATTGTTAACAAGAATACAATTTCAGTTTACAAAATAAACTTTATAGACACATATACTGAGCATTTTATTAGAATACCATAAGTTGTAGCAGTATACAAATAATAATAATATATTTAATAAAAA
>KZ808221.1:124598-138738 GCA_000696205.2 Oncopeltus fasciatus
TATATATAATATATTTTTTTTTGGCATAACTTTCCTTAGAACTCACAGGAATTAAATAAGTTATTACTAAAATATTTTTCTTTATTTGTATACTACTACACTCTGGTTGTTGATCAACATTGAATTTCTTTTTTTTTTCTTAATTTTGCAAATGATAAAATCAAATCCGCAAGATGAAGTTAGATTTTCAAAAGCATTGTTTTGTGTTTTTAAATGGTCATTCTAGGTCTAGCCATTTGACCTTCGTGAGTTTCAAAGGCGGAGTCTATTGATTTTCAAAGGACTACATATTCAACGATAGCCTTATATGAAAGGTATACGAAGACCGGACAAGTTGGCCTTAGAGTAATTTATGAGTTGTTCTGACGTATCCAGCAGGCAGGCTATTTATATATGGCATACAATAAGTCAAGGAAGGTTGTATAATACAGTCCCTCCTACAACTAATCACATGTATGGTTAAGGCAGCAAAGATGTATGCCACATATCTGTAAACAGATGTCAAGTGAAGTAATTCTAAAAATTGGCTCCCGTTTCAACAAGACTGAATTGTCCAAAAGTAACTTGGTGATGATGAGTTATCAGTGTGCTGCCAAAATTATTGCCACCACTATTTATTATCAAAATTCTCGTAGGGAAATCGAGCTATTGACGTTGACACAGTATCGCGACTGCTGAAAAATTCTAACGGACCTCCCCCAAGCCATTGGATGACTTCTTTAAAAGTTGAAATAGGTCGAGAAGGAGAAAAGGTTTGATAAGAACTTAACTTTCGTTAAGTTAAAGAAAAAAATGTATCGAAAAAGAGAGGTATCAAAGTTAATATATTTTTCAAAAAAGAAATGCACATTAAGGAAGGCATTTAAGAATGTAATTTCGAGTGTTGAATATTTTAAAGTATTCAAATCAAATTAGGTATTTAGGCTTTTCAGTACAAACTTTTGAATGAATTCATTTTGAATTGAAATCAGATAAGTAGGAGGGGAGTTAAAGGAAGACCAAAATTGAATTGGTTAATTTTCCTCCACCCTTCCTCCCCCCACCATCAAATGATGTTTTATTTAATTTACCAAAACTCTTTATAGATCATAATCATAGGTATAAAATAAAAATAATATTATGTTTATTTTCCATAATATTTTTAATAAAAATGCTTATTAAGATATTTGTAAATATAATTACGATGAATGAATACTCCCTCCTCATCCTTTTACAGGCCAGTGTAGAGCCAGGTTTCGTGGTCTTTCCTTTAACTGATAAGATACTTATTCTTATTTATGTCCATCTAAATTCAAGTATGAGAAATCTGTTTAGATTACGCATCTCCTGCTTGAGGGGGGCAGCTACAACCTGTGTCTGTGTGTTGGCTATCATGGTACGTCTAAATTCCGCTAGAGTGCAGTCTATTCCCACCAAAATAATATAATTATCTTTGTCGCTCACGAAAAACTTTCGCGTTGAAGTGTACAGAGATGGTTTTTTTTTAAATTTTATTATTGTGCGGGTTCTTTACAGTCTCTGCA
This sequence comes from Oncopeltus fasciatus, assembly GCA_000696205.2. Classification (NCBI taxonomy): domain Eukaryota; kingdom Metazoa; phylum Arthropoda; class Insecta; order Hemiptera; family Lygaeidae; genus Oncopeltus; species Oncopeltus fasciatus. Next base: position 126,122 of record KZ808221.1, read on the forward strand.
ATTTCTCGACCAGAGTGGAATGCATTGATCTTAAAATTGCATCCGATTAAAACATGTAACTTTTTTTTTTTGAGAAGTGAGGAAGAAAAGAATGCATGAAAAATATTTACAATATGCCCGGTTTGGGCATGCCTAATGTGAAAATGGGCCGAGACTAATAATTCTTACAGACTTCAGAGAAAAACAACAATGCACATATTCTAATTTAGCACATGACCTTTCTGCTGCTATTTCTAACCTATTTTTAGTTCAAATCCAAAAATAAGTCAGTAGAAGCATAATTTCATAGAGCCCGTCACATAAGTGCTTTGTACTTTAGGCAGATTTCCCCATGTTTCATTTAAGACGAACACAAATAAGAGTAAGTGAAAATAAAAAATTACATAGAGTAAAATTTTACTTTAAGCCCTTCGTCAGTAAGTAATGAAGAGTCTCTCCTTTCTTCTTTCTACTAACCTCTACATCATTTCCTTAATGGCTCGGTCATTCCTAATCTCTTTATTATTGTTACGAAAAATATTTTTAAATTTATTAGAAAATAAATTGTAATAGTCAAACAAATATCACATTCCAACAATAATTCACATATCTGTCCCAGCCAGGACTCGAACCTGGATCTCATGCTTTCCGGGCCGGTATGCTTCCATTGCACCACCGGGACGAGCTAGATAACTTATTAAATTCCCAACACACTAGCGAGAGCCTAACCTCCGAGACAGACGAATATATCGTCTTATGCTTGATTGAACTGACGTTGTCTAGCTATTTATCGACTCTCGTTATTTACTTTTTTTTTTTTAATAATTTTCATTTATAAATATTAATTTAGTTGTGGTTTATTATCCCACGTAAATTTTAAACAATTAATGAGAAGGAATAGAAGAAAAAAATCTATCCGGTGGTGCAATGGAAGCATACCGGCCCGGAAAGCAGGAGATCCAGGTTCGAGTCCTGGCTAGGACAGATAGATTTTTTTTTGTTTGGGGAGTAGCCCATCTCTCGCTTCCTGGAGGTCTAGAAAAACTTCAAAGACATTAAATTTTCCCTTATTGTCCTTTAAATTAGCGGGCGCCAGGGCAGGTCAAGGGATCCGTTCGGATCTCGCAATCCTAGCGCTGCGGGTTCATATCTCGCTCAGGACAAGCTTTTATCAATAAATAAAAGCTTGTCCTGAGCCATGGATGTTTAGAATGGAATGGCAACCTGTAGATAGCCCCTCCCTAACCACATCAACCTATGTGGTTGGAAGGCTAACTTTTAATTTTAAAAAATCAAATTAGTCGTTAATGCCAATCTCCAATGACAGTGGTAATTTTTTTTTTTCGCTTCGACTGCTGAGGTCATTGGCGCTAGTGGTCATATATGTATCCTTAGTTTACGAAGTTTTTTTTTATATGACGTCGTTTATAAAAACCTAGAGTGAGCAGACACTTCAAACTGTGCCTCAAATAGACTAGAGATGAAGAAGGCTATTCTCTAAGAAGTAGGGTCGGTCTTTACACGTAAAAATTGATTGACAATCGAACCTTCTTGGAAAGCTAATCAATGAAAGACCTCTGAAGAAGTTTTTAGTCTGGAGAGTTGTCTGGCGTACCGTGTTGCGCAATGATATCGGAAAGCAGTGTTTAGTCTCGACGGATTTTGACTAGGACAAGGAAGGAGTGTCTGGATCTGCTCTGCAGGAGTGGCGAAAGCAGAAAATGAGAAGATGCACGTAGGAGCGGCGTATACTAAGCAGATTTCCCATGTTTTTTTTTCATGATGCCAATAGATGAGGGCAAAAGACTAAATAAATAAACAAAAAGAAGAGAAGGATCATGAGAAGAAAAATTAAGCTGGCTAAAAGTAGCTAGGTATAGAAGTAAATGCGCTCAACCCTTCTTGCACAATTTTAAATTTTTACTTATTTATTATACTATTTACTAATCGTAATAATTTTACACAACCTGAAAATTTAACTATATATAATTTTGCTAGTTTTTGTACAAGCATAATCTACGCATTATATGGTCAATATTTCCACAATACTCAATATTTCCACATTTACTCATAATTCTCGAAAATGTTTGTTTGTCAACAATAGAATAGGTTTCAAAACTGAACAAGAAAAAAAAAAATAGTTCTTATTGTGAATCTTATCAAGTTATATTATAAAACGTAGTATGTGTCAAATATAATTTTTTAGAATTTGTGTAAAGTAACAAATCCATATTAACAAAGTTGGAAAAGCCCTCTTAATTTTAAAATATAGACACTAACTTTGGTACTAAGGCAACCTATTGCAAACTGTTGAATACATTTATTGTTGCAGGAAATTAGAGGGGGCGTTCAATTTAACCAAAATTTATAATTGTACTATCCTCGTTATAATTAAGGTTAAACAATTTTGATAGATTGCAATAGGTGTTAAATTTAATTTTTTTTAAATTTATGTTCAATGCTAATTTTACCAAAAAAGCATATGGAAGAAGATGAATGTAACTAAGAAGTAAGGCGCATTCCACACGGACGAATTTATTTTGATTTCATTAAGTTTTGACTACATAAGTCGTTATAATGTCCATTTAAAACTTTTTTTTTTTTTTTTTTTTTTTTTTTTTTTTACTTAGGTCATTAAAGGAGAGGAAAGAAATTTTTTATTGTAAAGTTTCCCAGATCAATTTTTCTTTAAAATATTTTCTTACAATAAAATAACTAAAAGATGTCAATAATAAACTAATAACTAAAGATGCCAAATTAATGATTACTTTAATGCTGAGATGAATCATTATTTTGCATTTTATTTATTTGTTATTTACATTTTCCCCCGCTTAAATTATTCATTAATATTTTTTAAATTTTTATTTCAAATATTTAGTCATAAATAAATAAAGGTATTCTATACTCTACTACTGGATCAAAGGGAAATGTGTCGAAATACTGTCTCTAACCATCTCTCACTCATAAATGCAATTTCAACAATATAAGATGCACTATGGAATCTTATGTAGAAAAAATATTGGGACTCGTAGAAACTTATCCTCACAGAAAAGTAACTGTTAAGTGTTGTGACGTTATCGGAAAAGTAGTCACAGTTAAGATTTTCTTATCGCATTTTTGCGTTATTAGAAAATGGAAACATTAGGGATAGTGGTTATTGGAGAGTTCAAATAACTTCGAAGTTAAGAAATTCGCTCTGTTTACGCAGCTCTTAAGTGACGGACTTTTAATTCAAAAACTAACGAAACATTCACTCTATTAAAATGTTTACGAAAAAACATAGTACTCACACACTCACAGATTCCTGTTTTTCTTTTTCAACTGTTATTTCAAAGAAACCCCGAACTTTACAAATGGTATTAACCTATTAAAAATTTTAAGGACTATTTTGGCAGAATAATTTTTGCCAGATAAGTATCCAAAATTTTGATTCTTAGTAGGTATGGAAATATAGAAAGAGGAAATTTTTACAAATTTTATACGTCGAAGTGCTATTTATAAGAATGCGTCATTTAAAAAAATGACGTATTTTTATAAATATTTAATACTTTGCGGTCAGGTACTGAATTAGGTAATCCTTCATTTAATGAAAAAATATATGTATTTTAAATAATCTCAGTGCAAAAAGCATCATCTTGCAAAACAAAGAGAGTGTATGCGTTCACTAATCCTAAAAATCAAAAAGGCTTATGATTATTCAAATTTTACATTTAAATTGGACGTATATTCAAGATGAAGCAGGATAAAATCAATTAAACCAGCTAATCGGAATTTACATAACAGTTTTTCTTTTTCGCTTAAGTTTTATAAAAACCAGCTGAAGGATTTTTTTAACCTTGCTTATTAATAAGGAAAAGGCCAGATTTCGTTCTGTCAAAAATTAAATATTCTGATCTTACCCCTTTTTAAAGAATATATACGAAAAATGGTGAATTTTTCGTAATTATTTATCCTTCAGAGGTTAAGAAACAAACTTCTTAGTTGAGACTTAAGAGAAACAATGTTATCAGTTGACTCTGAAACTGGAATGTCCTTTCGATTTAACGCAGAAAAAAATATCAACATAAGTATAAACAATAATACAACACTAAAATATTCCTGTTTAGGACAATCGAAAAGGTTACTCTATTATTATAAATGTTATTGAAAAGCTCAATATTTTTTTTGTTGAGAAAAATAAAGAATATTCATTTCTCAAAGTTTATTAACTGAATTGGCGCTCGAAATGGAGAGACTAAATTCAATAGTGTAGACAGAACAAGTTCTTTAAAGAAATTGAAGAGGGTAGTAATTCAATCAAAAATCATACCTTGTTAATAATTTCACTATTAAAGAAAACGTTTAATCATAACTACGCTATATTGAAAAAAAAAATTGGTATTAAATTTATTTGGATGCATGGAAGAAAAGGTACTAAGTCCAAAATTACTTCTCTTCAGTAAATATTTATGCGAACAAATTCACGATGGTTTAATGTGCCTCATTGCATTAATTTATGAAATACACCAATTTCTTAAGGCAATAAAGTTACATAAATGTTAATTTTTATTATGTTAGTAAAAATATTAAGAATTAATGTCGAACCAAACCTGAATTGAATACTGCTGTATGGCTTAATATATATAAATGTATTCCTCATAAATATAGGAATTATCTAATTTATGGATGTTTAAGACATGTTCGAACTATGATTTAGTGTACACTCATAAATACAATGTACTACAATTAAGATTTGTAATTTAAGGGGACGCCGGCTAAACTGAGAAGATTTATTTAGGACTACCATAACTAGCCTGCCGCTGCGGGTTTTTTCGAAAATATAAGCTTACCGTATGCCATGGATGTTTAGAATAGGGTGGCTTTCTATAGTTACTCCTTCTATAGTGTTTGAATTAAAGCTAAAAAAAAAAAAAATTCCTGATATACATTATTATTATAAGATGACAATTTTCGAATGTGATTTTTCACAAAATCAGAAGAGAATATCCATTCCCCAAAAGATTGTTTAATGAAAGTCACGTTATGGAGAGAAATTCGCCTATTATACTTCAGTATTTTTTATTATTATTTATTTCTTAAAACTATGGAGGAGACCAATAATTTTAAATTGCACGTTACATTATCGGTATTTTCTATTAGTTTTAGATTATATTAATGTTGTATTGTTAGTATAATACCATTGATCCTTAATAGTTTATTTCTCTATTATTATTTTTTTCGTTGGTTTTTGGCGTTTCAAGTTAATTTGATATTTATTATAAAATTTTACACGAAAATCGAAACTATAATTATTTTGAAGCACCATAATTGTTATAAGATACCATTGAATAGTATTTGATGTCCTACGAATAATATAACTTAATTACGAAATTATATAATAAAATTAAAGTGAAAACTGATATTTTTGAAAATTTTAGATACCTGTGAATATTCAGCAAAATTTTGTTTTAATTTAAATGAAAATTCACATAAGATAATGTAAAATACTTGAAAATTGTCGTTTCTTGAGAATAAAGAAAGAAAGAAAAATAATTTAGAAATTTTGATTCAATAAATCAAGGTCCACATAAGCAATTATTACAATGCAGTATATATGCATATTAAGTATGATAAACATCGAGCAACAAATTTGCAGCCGCATAATGTGGACCAAAGACGTAGATCTCGTGTTTATCTTCTTCAATTAAGCAGAGTTCGAGTCTGACGTCATTTCATTTATTGAAGATAAAGTAAGACGCTATAGTTTAATAATATAATTTAATAGGGGTGAAAAATTTGTCGATTCGACGAGGCAAGAAGATCCTTCATTGAGAGATTCAAAACATTGATTTGGGCTTTTTGGCCCAGCTTGGACCCCTTTAAGCGCCCATACGCCGGATTGTGCTTCTTCTTCAAGAATGTATGTGACGCGAGAGGGATGCTACTGACCTGACATGATGACGTCGTCATTGTTGAAGACGATCCACAGCCCGAAGAACTTGTCGACCCCAAGCTTGGCCGTGAGCTCGCCGTCGATCCCGGCGGTATTGGGAAGCTGCTTGATTGCGAGGGCAGAGGAGGCGAAGAGGAGCAGAGAGGCGGCGAGTTGGACAGCTCCCCCCATGTCGGCCGGGTGACTGACGGTCTTCGAGTCCGCCCCTCTCCCCGTCGGCCGGGAGTGGGGCGCGCCACCCCTGCAAGAACTCGCGGAGGAACCGCTACTGGTATTCCCCCACCGGCTCGTGGTAGCTGCCTACACAAGGCGGTCATGGGCACGTCCGCTGGTGTGTGGGATGGTCTCGGAACTGCATCTCGCGAGGGAAGTTGCCTGAGGCATTGGGAAAGTTCGGAAATGAGCGGTGAACTGAATCTAGGTTCATTGACCGTAAAATAATGCTTTATTTATTTTACAGCTGCTCGACCATGAAAAAAAAATACAATTGGATTGCATATAAGCAGAATTACTTCTAAAGCTGTATGAAGCAGCAAACAACCTTAAAAAATCACCCTGATAAAGAAGTTTTTATTTAAAAGGATAAATAAAAATTGTTAACTCACACCATTAAAAAACTTGTTAACTTGTTGTCTACTCACACCATTAAAAAACTTGTTAAGGAATTTTTTATTTCCACGTCTCCAACTATCCCCCTCCCCCAAAATAACGTCCTTGTTTTCCGTTCTCTTTCTTATATTCCAAAACTGTCTGAAAATATTAAGAAATCTCTCAGAAAAACTTTTCCTAACCTCAAGCTCTCTTTTTCCACCAACAACAAGTTAAAATCTATTTACACCATCCTCAAAGACCCCATCCCCCTTCCTAACAGAACTAACGTCGTCTATAAAATTCCCTGTTCCACACCGAATTGCCAAGGTTCTTACATTGGACAAACAAAAAACCCGATTTCCCGCGGAATTAATAACCATAAAAATGACATCAAGAATAAACTAATAAAAACTGCCCTCACCAAACATGTTTTTCATGAAGCACACACATTTGACTTCGACAGCTTAACCATTCTTTCCACTGAACCCTACCAACACAAACGTCTTTTGTCTGAAACCGTTCACATCAACTTACAACACTATCCAGTTAACGACAGAACAGACATAGAAGAAATTTCCTCAACTTATTCTAACATTTTCAACATTCTAAAAACCATCAGCCCTCCGTCTCAATAAACCTGTCAAAACATTTTTCCCAGTTCCAAAGTCACTTATTCCCAATAATACCCTTCCCTTTTTTGTCCTTTGTTGAAACGTTGGCAGATAATCCTTTATTAAAAAAACATTTTTAAATTTGTGTTTTTTGGATCTACCTTGACCAAACCCCAACTAAAATCATCTTAGGAAAATATTTAATATCTTTGAAGTATCTCTAGACCCCCAGGAAGAGAGATATAATGAGTAACGCTTACCACTTCAAGTTCATTCTCAAATATTTTACTTTATATGCGTTTTCTTAAAATTGCATGTGTAATATTGTTAGAATGTGATATTTGTTTGGCTTTTACTTCTAATAAGTTTAAAAATATTTTTCGTTACAATAGCAAGGAGATTGAGAATGGCCAATTTCAGCCAATAAGGAATTGATGTAGAGGTTAGTAGAAAGAATAAAGGAAGAATAACATATAGGGCGGGTAGGGGTTTGAGTATTGTACATATTTTGCGCCAAGTACGTACTTATGTGCAATGGGCTCATGGCGAGAGGTAAGTGCTCCAAGCTCACACATATGGAAGATTTTTTATTAAGAGTTAACCTCTCTTTTAACCATTTATATGTCGCAGTGCTTCGTATCATAATTATATGAATAATAATGTCTTAATAATAAAATATTTCTGTTGAAAGATAATTTTAGAAATATCTCAAGAATTAAAAAAAAAATTCAGCCTGCTAATAAATAAACACTTAATTATGTTAATAATTAAAAATAAATTCTTAACGTGATATTATGTAAACAATTATATGTCATACATATATTACTAACGCATATTATTACTTTTTAAAATAAAAACGCTGAAATTGTGTAAACTTCTCAGATTATTCAAGCCCCACTAAATTTCTCAAAAATACAGTAAATAACTAATTTGGTCAAGCAACACACATTATAGAGTGCAATTTTTAGTGCAAGGAACAGAATAAAAAATCTAACTGCCCAGCAGGAACAGTTTGATTTTTTATTCTGTTCCCTTGCACTAAAAATAGTTAAAATTTACGTGTGATTAACGACCACAAAAAAAATTATTATAGAGTGCAATCTGCAAAAGTGAGACCACTTTTTAACTGTGGAATGCTCGGGAGGAAAGAGTAGGGGAAGCGCTCAACCTTCATAGTTACTCTTTCAAATATTCCATATGTCATAAAGCATTCACGTTCAAAGTTTACAGAAAGCGTGTTTTACACCTATCGAGATCATTTAAATTCTTCGTGAATGATTATAACTAAGATATTATCTTTATATATGTCAGTTATCCTCTGAAAAACCTCATTCCAATCATCCGACCTCAGTCAAAAATGAATTCTATCGTTCACAATATAAATACTTAATACCGAATATGGTTTTGATATTTTAAATATAAGGGAGATCAACGCTCATCGTTTAGTTCTTATAAATTTTTTTCATATGCAATTTTATTATATAAAGAATATACGCTAAACAATTCTGTACAATTTTTCTTAACGCAAATAATAAAATATAAATTCTAAGATGATTTTAGTTGGGGTTCGGTCGAGGTAGATCCAAGTTAAAACACAAATTAAAAAATACACATTTTTTTTTTGTGTTTTTTTTGGATCTACCTCGACTAAACCCCAACTAAAATCATCTTAGAATAATATCTACGGTCAACAAACTCTCCTTTTGAAAATAAAATATAAATCATTATTCCTAACCTTCTGTTTAAAAATAAGAGCTTTTTACAATTTGATGTCATTAATAACAATAAACAAGCAAATACATAAATACAAACAGAAAATAAGTTCAAAAGGAGAGTTTTTTGACCGTGGATATTATTATTAGATGATTTTAGTTGGGGATCGGTCAATGGTAGTCATGGACATGTGAACTTAGGGACAGGACGTCCTCTCTCGTCTTCATAATAGACAGCCCTGAAGATGGCTTACAATGTAAGCCGAAACGTTGGCAGATAATCTCTTTATTAAAAAATACATTTTTTAAATTTGTGTTTTTTGGTATCTACCTTGACCGAACCCCAACTAAAATTATCAGATCACTAGGCAGAGGGAAATGGCTCATTGTCCATAATCGCAGAAAGTTTGGGCTTCTTCGTTTTTGTCGACGGGGAGGGTTGTAAGGATTGCGCATAGGGATTAGGGAACCCTATTTCATCATAGAATAGAGTAAAGTTTATTTCTCCGGAAAATGAGGGAGGAATGATGCATGCGTGATTAGCATCAGAAATACTTTTAATTTTTCAGACATTTAGTTTGATCTGCCAACAAATGCTAAAACAAGGATTCAATTTGAAAAATGTATCACTCAACTGTGATTCGGTCTTCTTTAGCAACAAGTAATCCCTTCGCTACAAGGCCAAACCTCAAAGATACACATATTTAGATATGCGATCGTGTGCTTTTTCCAGAACTGACCTGCTCCCAATCCTCGCTAACTTTGGAGAACATGTGATTTTTCTGCACGGGTTTGAAGAACAACTAATTACAACTCTTAAAGTAATTACCACTACACAAATGAATGTATAATTAATATATTATACTTATGATAAGCCAAATAGCTTGTCCTCATAGTTAGATCAGGTCTCGCTAAACCATGGAAAATAGAACGTTCTGCATAATAAAGATGATGGCACTTTACGTTGAAGCAGGAGGCTGGAGTATGTCACAGTATCTTGGCGTCCTTGTATTTGATAATGTGTTTTAGGGATGAGGTTAGGAANTTTTTCCAGAACTGACCTGCTCCCAATCCTCGCTAACTTTGGACAACGTGTGATTTTTCTGCAGGGGTTTGCAGAACAACTAATTACAACTCTTAAAGTAATTACCACTACACAAATGAATCTATAATTAATATATTATACTTATGATAAGCCAAATAGCTTGTCCTCATAGTTAGATCAGGTCTCGCTAAACCATGGAAAATAGAACGTTCTGCATAATAAAGATGATGGCACTTTACGTTGAAGCACGAGGCTGGAGTATGTCACAGTATCTTGGCGTCCTTGTATTTGATAATGTGTTTTAGGGATGAGGTTAGGAAAATATATCAGATGAAATACATCCTGAAGCTAAAGCAATACGATTTTTTTTTTAAATCAACATTTATTAACTAAATACATCTAATCAATCACCCTCATTCACTAATCTTTTGGGAAAGACTCGTTTCCTTGCTAATAAAACTAGGAGCCATGGATTCAGAGGAACTTTCAATTTTTCCTTTTAATCCTTTCTCTCTGGAAGAAACATTTAAAAAGAAAAGTAAATATTAAAATGTGATTCTAAGTTTTTTTAATTTCTAGCAACCTTATTTCTAGAAGCAGAGGATAAAGACCCACCAAAAAAGATGGGAGAATAACAAAATCAAAAGATGGGTTACATAATTAATCAGATGAATGTAGTTAATAAATGTTGAGTGTTCTAACTACTTTCTACTGCCAAATACTTTCTTTCTAACCTTTTGTCATATTGGAAAGAGGGTTTGATCCCAACATTCTTCTATATAGTAATTGGGCTGAGGTGTGGCCAGATTCCAATGGCCTTTTTGTGAATTCTTCATTTACGTCATCCTGATTACAATGGCATATTATTATGTGGTCAGGTTTCTCTTCAGGACCATCGGATACAATTATTTTGGAATTTCCATTCCTATATTTTATATTAGCCTTTACCTTGGTCAATATACTTTAATTATTTTGGAACAACAAAATCTCCTCAATGTCTAAACAAATGCTTTTACTTAATCACGAAATCACAGAAGAAAATCACTAGCAAGTACGACAAGTACTTTTATCCAGCCCCAAAAATCTTGGGTTCCTAATTTTCTCAACAAATAAATTCCACTTTTCTCTGTACATAGTAAATCAAGGAAATATACACCTTCACACATGAAGATCGTTTTCCAGTCACCAAAATTTTATCTTGTTTCATTTTTCTTGACGGAATGGTAAATTTACCTCAAAAGTATTATTTAATTAAAAGAAAACTCCAAATCTTTTAAGCAACCTGATTCCTTGGCCTGCCGAATACATTTGAACAATCATACCTTCTATTACCCGTCTTCATTGGTTTCCGCAGAAACCAATGAAGACAGATAACAGAAGGTATGATATTTCTATATTCATTGGTAGTGAAAATAACCTTTCAGATTATTTACATTTGAACAAGGCTATAGACCCACACACACGCAATCTGCGTATGTTACATATATAATGCGGTAAATAAAATAATCTGAGCAATACAGTAAAAAAACACAACTATTTTTGCTTAATTAAGCATGGAGACTGCCAGTAAACACACCTACATCAATGAGCCAATTAACGATTATTCTACGTTTAAAATCATAATTTTCGTTGAGCATCACTCATACAACTTTTCTGAACAAAAAATTTTTAAGGGGAGAGAATTGTCAGGAATTCGGTCTTGGGAGCTGAAGAATCAAAAACTTATTTGAAACAGAAAAGGTTTATTTTCTCCGTTTCGTCCAAAATTTCAGGCCTTCATCAGGGCAAAAAAGGTGATGAGGAGAAGGAGATACTCCTGCTCTACAGTGACTAAATCATGACTGACAACAAGCTACCTCCAAATTAAGAACTTTTTAAGTTACTAATCATTATTTTAATCAGAAAATTTTGTTTACAAGTATCATCAATAGAGCCGTTTTGGAGGTGTGTTTTATTTTATATTTTACTTCTATGATTCTATAGTATAGAAATGAAGGTATGGTAAAGAAAAAAAAAAAAAGAACCGCTATAAGCCAGGGACGGAAATAAAACATGATAATAATCAACTAGAGAAACCTTTCAGGCACCTTGAATTTTTTTTTTTCCCCCCTTTTAGTGAAATATGATAACCAAATTGGGCTAGGTGTTCCCAGGAGCATACATCCTCCGCACACCAGGAATCCTCTGAGATATTAATGTAGTGCGACCGAGCTCAGTACTAAATAAGAATAAAACTAACTGACTGCAAGAGCAGATTAACTTAACAGTCAACTATGAGCATTCAACATAGGACTTTTAATTAGGATTAGGAGTCAGTGTCATGATCACTGGACAACTTTGCACCTGTGGTACAGTAGTACCATGAAAATAAAAAAAAACAACATTAAATATTGTTTGGAAATTTAAAAAAAAAGAGTATTTCTAGTCCATTTTTAACATACCACTCTGGACAGTCAGTCAACTTCTTTGAAAATTTCTATAACTGCCCTAATATTCATCAGTTTTTCCTTCCATTTTAATTATTAAACTATTCAAAGTAGTCATTGCTCTAGTCTTTAAGATGGAATCATTAACATGCTCTGAGCAATCTCCAATACATTTTTTACAAGCACTGTACTCATATTGCATTAATACATTCATAGTTAATTTTCATTAGGTCAAAATTTTGGCCATAATTTTTTTTTTTTTTAAACTTTATTATTAATTACTTTCTACATGTTTTCTATCTAGTAATGTGCTGGTTAATA
>KZ808222.1:8652-19792 GCA_000696205.2 Oncopeltus fasciatus
TACATAGAAGTGTATAAATTAATAAATTAATTTATAAATATAATAACATCGTTGTAATTAGTGTTACGAAAAAGTTTATTGACCTTGTTAGGTTTGCAATAATATCAAATTATCATGCTCTCTTATATGTGTATATCAACAACATTGAGAAATCTGCTTACATTACTCATTTCCTGATGACTTTGTTTCTTAACATTTATAGGTTATTTTGGACTTGGTAGGAAATTTGGATCGAACATGTTGCTCATACTTTACTCAGGATGATTGATCAACAAAAAAATGCTTAACAATGGACTTTCTGTGTATCATTGTTGAAGAAAAATTCTTATAGCATGACAAAACTATAATGGCAATTCACTGAGCATGCGTCACTTCGCGCAGAATATTTGTTAATTTGAAATACCACATGACCCGTTTAAGTATTTGATATTGTTTTCTAGTTGAATTAGGATAGTTGTTGTATTGGATTATTTATTGTGATCAGACTTTAATTCAACATACACTGTGATGTTTCTTTGCAACTTTTCTCGTCGGACGTCTGGTACCCCAAACGAATACCATCATATCAATTAAAATACAGATTCCTTTGTTGTCTTTTGATTTTTTAGGAAAACAAAGTATTCACATAAGTGTAGAAAATTCAAAATTTCCAAACTAAGTACTAGATGTACTGATTACAAAACATCAAGTATTTAGCTATTAAATTTTTAATGATATATTATTTGCACCTTCACTTAAGATGAAGGCTATCCTTCCTATTTGTAGAAGGTTGTTGGAATCAAAGGAATCTAAAATGGTACTTTCAACTTAACTTATTTTTCTCTCTATATACCTCCAGAAAAAAATCTGAAGGGATCGGAAGAGATAATAGTTGAGATGGACAAAGCCAGTTTGGTTTGTAGTTTGTATGAGGAAAAATATCATTAATATCCTATATTGCGTTTAGCATTTTCCTTCCGGTGAAACATTTAAAGGGAAAATTGATATTGGAAATGTTATTTTAGGTTTCTTTTGTTAAAAGCCATCTAATTTTCATGAGAAGGAGATTCAGGGAAAAATATAATAGAATGTCATAAAAAATTATATGATTAGATGTATTCTGTATTTTGAATTTGTAGAAATAATTCTGTATTGTTTGTACACATTGAAAGAAACTTCTCTGGAAATACTGGTCTCTCTTACTTACTGCTAGTCATCCGGAGTGGGATTCGTGAAAGTACGTTTTGTCTCTACAAATTCCTAGCACACGATCGAGCACATTCCTCGGAATGGAGAACTTTCCTCCTAGAGGTTATAACCCCCTCCCGGACAGTACGGAGTTCCCTCGCCCCCCTTCAAGAGAATGAGATGAGCTCGTTTTTTTCCCTCCTCGAAGCTCTGGAAGTTGCCTGGAGTTGAGGCCAATTGCTGGGAGCCTCTTCACCAAAAGCCTCCAAGCCCGCTACCGAGGAACAGAAGAAATCCCCATCAGCTTTATGTAAGTGCTCGTCTCGAAAACGCCAACTCCACTTTGAGTTGATTAGAGCTCCGGCTTCTCTTTAATGGTGGGGTGTTTTCTTCTCTAGCCCAATCTAATGTGGCTGCTTATTTTGTATCTTGAGTCTGTCTGTTTCGTTTTTAAATGGAAACTGCTCAAACTAACAATAGTTAATTCAAATGAATGAATCAGACAGTTGGAAATTACAAGAAACACTCAACTGGATAAGACTTCTACTGAACTAGTACAAGAAGAAATTCAAGAGGAGAGTTTGTTGACCGTAGATATTATTCTAAGATGATTTTAGTTGGGGTTCGGTCGAGGTAGATCCAAAAAACACAAATTTAAAAAATGTATTTTTTAATAAAGGATTATCTGCCAACGTTTCGGCTTACATTGTAAGCCATCTTCAGGGCTATCATGAAGATGACTTACAATGTAAGCCGAAACGTTGGCAGATAATCCTTTATTAAAAAATACATTTTTTAAATTTGTGATCTAAGGACTACTGCTAGACTTCTACTGAACTAGTTCAAGCTGTACAAGAAGAAATTCAAGCTTCCTTTCTAGTAGATATCCTTCCTACTTTTTCTGTACACGTACCAGAGTCCGTAATTTAAAATAAAATAAATAAATAAACGAAATTCGGTATTTGTACTTTTTTTTGTGAACCGTTTGATGAGTTCTCAATGGTGGCGAGTGTTAGATAGATACCAATTTTAAAATCGTAATGTCTATATGTTACGAAAAAAATGTATAGTGTAAAATATAGGGATTAAGTTATAGAATAAAATAATTACAAATAACTATGTTTATAATCTGTAACATATAAAATAAAGACGCATAATAAGAAACATATTGTATAGAAAATAAACTCAGTATTTAGTTTTATCATTTCAAACCCTTTTATGAATCAATTTTTGGTTAAAATCTAACGGGTCAAAGGGTGGAAGTGTTTAAAGTAAGACCCCATAATTTGGATTAGTTCTTTGTACTTTGCCATACATTTCTTTCTGAGGAGTAGCTAATAATATAGCCAGATGTAAATGATATTATTAATGTATATTAATACCATAATTAATATTATTAATGTCTATATTATGTAAAATAATGTAATTGTATATGTTTATTAAAAAAAAAAAAAGTTATTTGTTAGTTTTAAGAACAAATTTGTAGAACATAATAGGTTTAAATCTAATTTTATAACGATTTTGTTCTACAATATTTAAATAAAAAACACTTATTAAGAAAATTTTCACGAATATAAAAACGGTAGTTGAGCGCTTCTCATTCTCTTCTATCCCGGCCAGCCTGAGATGAAGTTTAGTGATCATTGTTCTCACCCACTTGTAAAATAAATTTTATAATGAAGTGAGGATTATCAGGAATTCTATCTCGGTTGTTGAAGATTAAAAAAACTAATTTCTAACCAAAAAGTTATTATCTTAGCCATAGTTTCGGCCCGAATTTCAGGCCTTTATCAGAGCTGAATATGAAGAAGAAACATACAAAAATAATATATGTCATAATCTAACAAAGAATAAGTAAATGAAAATATAAAACTGTGTGTATTCAACTATATAAAAAGCATGAAAAACTGGATACTGAATATATTAGAGAGAAAAAAAATTTTAATATTCTGAGACCTAACACCCTATTTAGTATGTTACTCTCATAATATTATAAATAATTTTTTTCTATATGTTTACTGTCAAGTTTTTCATGCATTTTATTTGTTCAAATCTTATGAGTACAGATATAAGTAGGATTTAGAAAAGTGGGAAGAATATATTTAGGACTGTTTTCTCCATTTCGCTACCAAAAAGTCAAGAGTGTCTGAAAGCGATGATCCTCTTAGGCTAGTAGGGTCGAAATAATCATTTATTATTTATATGTTTCTCCTTCTTGAAACATGGAAAATCTGCTTAGTTTATGCAGTTCAGGCGCAGACAGCTTTTCTAAGCATTGATTGATCAACCTCCAAAACGAATTTGTTACAGAGCAAAATTGCTGTACTATTTTTTAACGTTAAACTTTCTTCCAACACATTATCCTATCGACCAATTATCCTTCTTTCTTTACTTTTCAAGGTATTTGATAAAGTTCTTTTAAAACGAATAATACCTATAATAACTTCCTTAAATATTCTTCCTAATCATGAGTTCGGATCCGATCCCATCATTCTACTGTTCAGCAGGTCTTTTGCGTTGTAGATTTCACTTCCTCTTTCCTCGAGCTAAAATAATTTTGTCCTAGTACTTTCTTAGAGATCACTCAAGCATTTGACCGAGTATGGCATACTGAACTATTATATATGCTCAAGTGCATATTTCCAAGTACCATCTCCTTAAACCTTAAATATTACCTTTCTAACCTTTTCTTTAGGGTCCTTGCCGGATCAGATTACTCCGAACACTTCCCTGTGAAAGCGGGTGTTCCTCAGGGCAGTTTGCTTGGACCTATTCTATTTATCCTTTATACTGCAGACATCCCCACTTATCCTAATACTCTTTTAGCCCTCTTTGCAGATGACAAAGCGATCCTTTCTTCCCATCCTGATTTTAAAAACGCTTCTAACATTTTACAAAACCACCTTGATGCTATTCAGCAGTGGTGCAGTCAATGGAGAATTAAAATAAATGAGTATAATGTGTGCAGGTAAATTTTCAGCTAAGAAAAGATTCTGCTAATAATACAATACACACAATACCGTCCCTATACCTCTCTCAAATTCAGTCCGTTACCTTGGGTTCCACCTTGACTCACGACCAAACTGAAGTGAAAATATTAAAATCAAGCATCAAGAACTCAATAGACACTACGAACTCTTATACAGCCGTATAAACAGGTGCTCACACTACTATAGAAAACAAACTGACTATATAGAAGACCATAATACGACCAATCTGGACCTACGGTACAGAACTGTGGGGTGCTGCTAAGCCTTCCAATATCCAACGAATACAATCCTTTCAGTCCAAAATTCTCAGAATAATTGCTAACCCTCAATATTAAGTGTCTAACTCTACCCTTCCCTTAATATTCCTTTTGTCAAAGACCTTATCTCCACCCGCTTCAACCTCTTCCATAGTAAACTCCAATTTCGTCCTAATCCACATGCCCAATCCCTGTCGTTCGACTCCAATCTTTACAATCCTCCCCGGCGACTGCAACGGCAATGGCCTCACAACCCCCTTGGCCTTGATGCCTATACTTATTAGGAGTGGGGTTGATGGGTCTTTCTCCCTGCACAGTGATGTTTACTTATTTATTTTATTGATATTTTTAATTTTTTTTTTCTATTTTATATTTCTCTATCATAAGTATATACTTATGTTACTACTATACAAAAATTCTCTTTAGCTATATTTNTTCTTGTCTTTCTCGTAGGTTAGGCTCTCGCCAATGTAGAGGGAATTGAATGAGGACCTGGCGCGTCCTGGTAGCACAACTGGCAAGTGCACCGGCCCGGATAGCAGGGGATCCAGGTTCGTTTCCTGGCTGGGACCGTTAGATTTTTTATTCTATTCCCTCTCATTAATTGTTTAATATACTTTTACATTTTTCTGTTTAAGAAAAAGTTATCAAAGAACATAAAAATGATTTAAATCAGATAGATTGTTTTATTGTTTCCATTATATGATATTGGTGAAATAACAATTTATTTTTATTTTTGTATTTATCAGTGTAAGAGCCTAAAAATTTGTAGAATAAAACTGTGAGCGAATACAACTGAAGCGAAGGGGGAAAGAGAGATTTTCTTTTTACAAAAATTGAAAAGAAAAAGGAAGAGTATACTGTCCAATAACTCGTGGAGTGTTGGCGAACGAGAGAAATGGTTGACTTGTCAAAAGGGTATTGGGAGCAGGTGTTTAGAGGCCGGGAGATGAAGTCCAGATGTTCCGGCTGGCTTGGAAGAGGGATAACTGACTGTTGAAAATATATATTCCATGTGTTTTCACCAGAAAGCTGAGATCGAAAAATGATAATTCACGAAATGAGGAGATATAAGAAGAGAAAATATGTGCGATGTCAAAATATAAATGTTCGGAAATTATTAATTCTCAGAAACTTTTACAGATTTATGCCTATTAGATCCTCATTATCGCCTACGGGGGATTTTAAATAAAAAAAGATCTGTGAGTGCTTTTCGTAAAGAAACATGAAAAATGACGTTAATGTCAGAAAGCAGACAAGGGGGGAAGGGATGTAGAGTAGCCTGAAGTGAAACTATTCAGTTGTTTCTTTAATTTCTCTTATGATAATGTATTCATTATACAAAAACAAAATAAGCAGACAATGTATTTTTAGATATTCTAATATTTATATTAGTAACGTATTTTAGGGAAGGATATTTAGAAATGTAATTAAAAAGGTTGAAAAGCCATCCCTACCCTCCAACAGGTTCCAGACCTACCCTTAGGGGCCCTACTTCTAACATAATTATTTTTTTCAGTTTGGAAACTGTAACAGTGAACAAAACTCCAGCTCATCTTTAACGAAACAAGGAAGTCTTTCAAGGATTGTGCAGCTCTTGTATACAATCTTCAATTGGTCTTCCTCTAAAATCTCTTCCAATCCAGTTCCATAGTTACATAAAGAAGCTCAATATGAATTTCGATTCTTTATTTTTAAAATGAAAGATGTTAAAGCGCGATTATACATTGATAAGTGTGTGTTTTTATGTTTGGATGATGTTTTAAATTGCATTTTGTGAGTGTGTCTGTGTGTGTTTAAAACAGTGAAAAACTGATGCAAGAGATAAAGTTTCACTTCCTTGAGAAAAACTCACGAATATTAGTCTGTTATCCAGCAGGAAGGGCGAAATCTCCATAATAAATAACACACAGATGGGAGTGAAGAAGCGTGCGTCAGACTCGGGGGCCTGGAACTGGTGGGCTACGAGGAAGTAGCGGCCTAGAGGGAGGTCCTGGGCGGAGACAATGGCTGGAATGTCCTGGAGCCCAGTGTGTTATCAATTACCTCGGCCCAATGAAGATCTGACTCACGCGGCTCGGCTCTCCCACGCGCACACTCGCACATACGTGAGTCTTCGGTAGGCCTCTGGCTTCCAATTAATTCTCTAGTGCACCCAGCATACCTCTCGAGGCGTAAGTCCATTCCTTTATGTGGAATGCGTAGGTTAGCCGACTCAGTATTTTATTTTTCTTTAAGAAAATTCACACTTAAGAGCTTCGTGAATTTTGCTGCAAATCAAAAATAGTCTACAAAATTACTATCTTACTTAAATCTACGTCTTAGGAACCCCCCCCCCCCATAGGTTATTTATAAGTACTTCCATCTATATAAATATAATAGGAGTATTATAAATACTTTTCTACTATATTTATAGACTTAAATAGAAAACTATGATTATTTATTGTTTATTCAATGCTCTAATTTAGTTGTAAATGATTCAAAACGAATAAAATATTATAGGGCATCATAAAGTAAATAAGTCAGTTTTTTTTTTTTTTACAATTACTTAAAACCGGCACCAGTAATATAGACTCTTGGTTTCAACAAATCTAGCACTGCTGACATTCTTAAATATCATTCTTAATAAGTGCTTTTCTTTTTATCTTATTAAATATAAATGTTATAAATTTACATCCTGTAACTATTTTACTACTACAAATTTTTTCTTTACTCTAATAATGACTAAAATATTAAAATTTTGGCCTCTCTCTATAAACCCTTCCCCCTACTGGCGATTTTAGCCATTAACAATCTTATCCAAAGGTTTGCAAATACTAGCTCAAATACTGTATATGTTTCATTATATTAATAACTTCGGACGCTTGAGTGTTTACATACAATAAATTGTATTGTGCTGTTTTACATGCATATATAACTTTGAATGGTCTAACGTGAATTCGTTAAAATAAATGTTTGAGCTGTGGACGTTTATGGCCGCTTCTCATTTATTTCACCGACCGTTGAACCTGCCTTGTCATTCCAAGTCATTAAATCTGCTCCAAGATGGCCGAAGAGGAATAGACGTTCCTACATATATGAGTAAATATAAACGTTGGGATAGAGGCACGGGTATTATATGATATGGTAAGTTAACATACAAATATTGATCAACTACAATACCGAGGAATTCGCTTTGTTTACACATCTCCTACGTGTAATCTTTTTCAACTCTTTCTTTAACTTTTTCTCCTCGTATAGAAATCGAGCTAACGAATGACAAATCAGCAATGAAGAACCCATTTTCAATATTCTAACCACTGCACGGACAGGTTTGAACCCATTTTCAGCAATGGTTGTATCTTCAGATAAAGCTAGGTTAGTGTTGCACAGAAAATTAAAATTTTTCCACCCAAATTCATGAACTATAAGCTTCATGTACTTATATATAACTTTAATGTATTAACCCTTCCCGACGTCCGATGTCAAACATTCAGAAACTGGCTCTTTCTTTGAGTATGCCCCAACATGAAGTACTTGAGGCCCACAAAAATAAATGTGCAGTATTCTTGAACAAACTCAACTCAAAAGCAATTTCTTAGGTAATATCGCTAAAAATGATATAAATTATACATTGAAATACAGTTAATTGCATTTTTCCTTTACGAAAATATCGCCTGAGTGCTCTGTATACAAAGTAAATACAACTTTAGCCTTATATATAAACAACCCTAAGTAGACTAAATGAAGAACTAGTACTGAAGGACAGTTGCATCGGGCGATGATCACACCGCAGTTAGATTTACTACGACGAGTTATCGATATCTGAAAGATTTCACACCGGTCCACTTAACGTGGAAGCATGCAAGCGAAGCACCATCGATAGATACGACACGACTTCTGTAACAACGTAGATATATACAACTAAAGCCGCAATGTTCCATGCAGCTCTCTCCAACTGTAGTCGTGATCCTCAATCAAATTCAATGTTGTTTGAACGCTTTACTTGATGGAACTGGCACAAGTTATTCAATTATCGAGCGATTGAGGGGTCAAAGCAAACCATTCATTCTTTCGCCTCAGGCTTGGAGAAATTAATTTTCCCCATTAGAACCCTTTTGATCGGAAAACGTCCCATCTTTTAGAAATTAATTCATTATTAAAAAAAAAAAAAGTTATTTGTTAGTTTTAAGAACAAATTTGTAGAACATAATAGGTTTAAATCTAATTTTATAACGATTTTGTTCTACAATATTTAAATAAAAAACACTTATTAAGAAAATTTTCACGAATATAAAAACGGTAGTTGAGCGCTTCTCATTCTCTTCTATCCCGGCCAGCCTGAGATGAAGTTTAGTGATCATTGTTCTCACCCACTTGTAAAATAAATTTTATAATGAAGTGAGGATTATCAGGAATTCTATCTCGGTTGTTGAAGATTAAAAAAACTAATTTCTAACCAAAAAGTTATTATCTTAGCCATAGTTTCGGCCCGAATTTCAGGCCTTTATCAGAGCTGAATATGAAGAAGAAACATACAAAAATAATATATGTCATAATCTAACAAAGAATAAGTAAATGAAAATATAAAACTGTGTGTATTCAACTATATAAAAAGCATGAAAAACTGGATACTGAATATATTAGAGAGAAAAAAAATTTTAATATTCTGAGACCTAACACCCTATTTAGTATGTTACTCTCATAATATTATAAATAATTTTTTTCTATATGTTTACTGTCAAGTTTTTCATGCATTTTATTTGTTCAAATCTTATGAGTACAGATATAAGTAGGATTTAGAAAAGTGGGAAGAATATATTTAGGACTGTTTTCTCCATTTCGCTACCAAAAAGTCAAGAGTGTCTGAAAGCGATGATCCTCTTAGGCTAGTAGGGTCGAAATAATCATTTATTATTTATATGTTTCTCCTTCTTGAAACATGGAAAATCTGCTTAGTTTATGCAGTTCAGGCGCAGACAGCTTTTCTAAGCATTGATTGATCAACCTCCAAAACGAATTTGTTACAGAGCAAAATTGCTGTACTATTTTTTAACGTTAAACTTTCTTCCAACACATTATCCTATCGACCAATTATCCTTCTTTCTTTACTTTTCAAGGTATTTGATAAAGTTCTTTTAAAACGAATAATACCTATAATAACTTCCTTAAATATTCTTCCTAATCATGAGTTCGGATCCGATCCCATCATTCTACTGTTCAGCAGGTCTTTTGCGTTGTAGATTTCACTTCCTCTTTCCTCGAGCTAAAATAATTTTGTCCTAGTACTTTCTTAGAGATCACTCAAGCATTTGACCGAGTATGGCATACTGAACTATTATATATGCTCAAGTGCATATTTCCAAGTACCATCTCCTTAAACCTTAAATATTACCTTTCTAACCTTTTCTTTAGGGTCCTTGCCGGATCAGATTACTCCGAACACTTCCCTGTGAAAGCGGGTGTTCCTCAGGGCAGTTTGCTTGGACCTATTCTATTTATCCTTTATACTGCAGACATCCCCACTTATCCTAATACTCTTTTAGCCCTCTTTGCAGATGACAAAGCGATCCTTTCTTCCCATCCTGATTTTAAAAACGCTTCTAACATTTTACAAAACCACCTTGATGCTATTCAGCAGTGGTGCAGTCAATGGAGAATTAAAATAAATGAGTATAATGTGTGCAGGTAAATTTTCAGCTAAGAAAAGATTCTGCTAATAATACAATACACACAATACCGTCCCTATACCTCTCTCAAATTCAGTCCGTTACCTTGGGTTCCACCTTGACTCACGACCAAACTGAAGTGAAAATATTAAAATCAAGCATCAAGAACTCAATAGACACTACGAACTCTTATACAGCCGTATAAACAGGTGCTCACACTACTATAGAAAACAAACTGACTATATAGAAGACCATAATACGACCAATCTGGACCTACGGTACAGAACTGTGGGGTGCTGCTAAGCCTTCCAATATCCAACGAATACAATCCTTTCAGTCCAAAATTCTCAGAATAATTGCTAACCCTCAATATTAAGTGTCTAACTCTACCCTTCCCTTAATATTCCTTTTGTCAAAGACCTTATCTCCACCCGCTTCAACCTCTTCCATAGTAAACTCCAATTTCGTCCTAATCCACATGCCCAATCCCTGTCGTTCGACTCCAATCTTTACAATCCTCCCCGGCGACTGCAACGGCAATGGCCTCACAACCCCCTTGGCCTTGATGCCTATACTTATTAGGAGTGGGGTTGATGGGTC
The DNA here is from genome assembly GCA_000696205.2 of Oncopeltus fasciatus. Classification (NCBI taxonomy): domain Eukaryota; kingdom Metazoa; phylum Arthropoda; class Insecta; order Hemiptera; family Lygaeidae; genus Oncopeltus; species Oncopeltus fasciatus. The sequence continues at coordinate 19,315 of KZ808222.1, forward strand.
TTTCTCCCTGCACAGTGATGTTTACTTATTTATTTTATTGATATTTTTAATTTTTTTTTTCTATTTTATATTTCTCTATCATAAGTATATACTTATGTTACTACTATACAAAAATTCTCTTTAGCTATATTTATGATATACGAACATCTAAGTGCTAACTGCAGATAAATAATGAGGATGGTTTTTGCCAAAAGCCCAGGAAATTTGTAATTTTAATCTGAGTATATGTATAAATTAAGAAACAATATTTCCTTTATGATTTGAGATAATAGTATACAAAGCCATTACAATATAACATATTACTTACATATAATGTTGAATAAATAAGAAATTTGATTACTCTACAAATAATATATTATGAATCAGTTGAACTAGCTAAATTAACAATTAATTATTCTCCTGACCTCACCTGAGGAATACATACCCAATTAATCAAACAGAGCAAATATGTCCTTATGTAAACAATATATATATATAT
>KZ808222.1:19936-33304 GCA_000696205.2 Oncopeltus fasciatus
CCAGGTACCACACAAGAATACCTGAATATTGGCACGAAGTATACTGAGGTAAAACCCATGGCTATAGAAGATCTGGAAATTGCCGTATATATCTTCCAAATCTTAATTAACCTATACAAAATGTATAGGACTAAAATAGCTGCTTAAAAATATATCTAATCATTGGTTTACTAATATGTATGGTCTATTAATTTATAGACTAAATTCCATTGTTTTAATTTATGAATTAATAGAATAGAAAAAATAGAAAGAGATAGAATAGAAAGAGCGTGTACTAAAAGGCTATTTACGATATAAGAAATATGCATCTAATCTTATAATTAAATTTTTCATCATTGTGTTTAAAATTTTAATTTTTTAATTAGTAGGAACGCTAAATTCATGATACTTTTCATTTTAATAATTGTAGTTTAAATAGAAGTTTTCGTACGGCTCGAGTTAAATTTGCTGATTCTTTTGACTTAGCACCAGATATTGCATTCCCGAGACATGAACTGACCTAATCGTTGCAAGCTGAAGTTTGAAGTGAAGCGAAGAAATAGTAGGATCCTTCTCTATACCTGCTTTCCCTTGCTCTCTAGAGCGACAATCCTAGACGGAGCGTTGGTCAGCAAATTTGCGATCTTCATAACGAATAGACATGATCACTGGACTCGTACAGTGGACACTGACAATGCATTGTCCATTGGAATTGAAAAAATTTCTGAATGAACACATTAAAAACTAGTAGATTGTGATACGGCGTCATTAATCATTAATTTTCATTTACCTACATAAATTAACCAATTTCGTTTTATATTAAAGAGAATAAGAAAACACTAGAATAAGAAAACAGCTATCCTGTATTAGCTACTTAGTCTAAATCATAAACTTGAACATTTCGTACTTATCTAAACATTCTATAATTTAAAATTCTTTAGAAGTATAAGAAAGAAGAACATGAATGTCCGTATATAAGAGCAATCAATTAAAAACTCAACTCCCATTTTGGAAGTTTTCATTCTGTTTTGGACAAGTATCTTCCCGTAGACTTAAAAAAGGTGTTTTAAAGAATACGATGGATCTTCCGATGCTAAAGATCTAGAAATACTTCTGAAAAAAAAAAAAAAAAAAAAAAAAAAAACCCTGCAGCTTTGCAGCTAATAATCGTTTTCCGCGGTGTAACCCTACACCAATTTCTGTTTAATACGAACATTTAAATTAACCATGAACACCGGGAAAGGAAAAATAACCTGTGGATTATCCTTTAATGGGGGGGCGCCTTCTACAGGAAGGCCTTGGAAGATATCCTGTCGAAGATGTGAGCATATCGATCACTAGGTGGTGGGGCAGAGAGCCCACTTAGCCCGCAACCTTCCTTTGGTGAATGATTTATCGCTGTTATTATCAACATAAAGAATGGATTCATTAAAGTCCCGGCTGGCGTCTTCATAACACCTGACCGCCGCCGCTTCAGATTTACAACTTCTTCGACAGGAAGCCCTTTATTAGTAGGATGAATCGAAGAAAAAAAGAAGGAGAAATATGTAAAAAAAAACAATAGAAACTGTTTTCAAAAAATATGTTTTCACACCTACTTATGTCTCGCTTTTTAACGGTTAGAAAATTAACACTGTTTAACAAGTAAATCAGTTTTATTTATTTATATCTTAATTTCATTGAACCAGACAGCAGTTAGTGGTCTATACATCCTGTTTATTTTGTTGAATTTTTATTGTCGGTAGAAGAAGTCATGTTTTTTAATGAAGTTATTTTTATATTATACATTATAACAGATAAATAGATAATATGCATTTCATTGCAATTTAATCTTGTCTATAACTCGCTTTCTATCCTCGCTAGCCTTTGCCGAGCAAGTAAACATTGGGAGACACTCGAATTTGTGTAATTTTAAAATCATTGTTGCTAGAGCATGAAGATGTACTTACGTTATATGTATCAATATATATATATANTATACGTATATATATATATATATATATAACCCCCTCACCGACGAAGAGCGAGAGATCCCCGAAAATTTAAAAAATACTCCTTATGATTTTTCTTTTTGTGTGTACACTGAACTCTCTATCCCACCAGTTCTTGATTGCTATATATCGCAGCCGCAAGTGTTTCATTTATATATCTGCATTTAATGATCTTCCTCGGCTATGTGAGCCTCTTACTTAACTTCTTACAAAAAATACAAAACAAGAGAGGCAAACAACACACAAAACGAGACATTTACACCCATTTATTCAATACATAACACTTACTACAGTAGGAAAAGCACATATACAGATTACTATTTGACACAGGTAATCATTGGGCACAATTAAAAGTTATTTTTACAGATTTATAATTGTTGATTCACCATTTCACGAATGACCAGACATGCCACCATTGGGTTTACGAATGAAGACTACTACCTGACTGCAGGACAATACTAAATGCGCAAACAGGTAGAAACACGGACATTGGCCGATGTAAGACCAGTTATTTATTGAAAATTCATTTACAGAATTTGATGATTTTTCAATTCTAACTTTTTATGAATTCTAATTATAGATAATGTCTACTACTAGAATTGGTAAAATTAATAGAAAATACTTCTAATGTTCTCATTTAGCTTACAATTCACATGGTGTTATTGTATGACAAGCTAAAATTGTCTTATTATAAAAATGTTTTGAGAAGGGATTGATCGGGGATTCGGTCTTCGAATTTAAAGAAATATAAACTAATTTGTAAACCAGAAAAGTTTTTATATAGCCAACGTTTCGGCCTTCTTCAGGGCAATGTGGGTGATGAAGGGAGTCTTCTGTTCTAGGATAATAAAACTAAAATAATATATAAAATTAATCATGACCAATCATTGTTCTATAAGAAAAGGAGTTGTTATCCAGGTACCACACAAGATAACCACAAGAAAAATGCCAACTCTTCCGTATCAATCACTTCAATTTCAGTAATTCAAGCAGGTCTTCCAATGTATTGTGCTCTGTGATATTTTTACATATGCTCATACAAGTTGTATCGGTATTATGTGTTTTGTTTTAATATAATATAATATGATAAAATAATGATATATGAATTTTATGTATTATATAACTTATCCAAATTCAAATGCATATTTAGAATTCTAAAATGTATTATCCTGTATTCTTTCCTTAAAAGATTTAAAAAAAAGTTTTCCTGGAATTTTCTTAATAAAGTAATAGTCTTACTTAGGAATTCCCTTAGTTTACGCAGGTCCCAGATGAGTTTACTTTTTTTTGTTTTTCATAATAAACTTCTTCTTTTGACAATTAAGATGAATAGCAAAAAGGAGAAAGTAATAAAACAAACAAAAGTAGAAAAAAAAATGAACGATTTATTCTACTCTATGCAAGTATACACTTTTTTTTACAAAAGTAAAAAAAAAAAGTCATAAAATTTTTACATTTTATATACAACCATTTTCTTAAAGAAAAACAAACAGAAATAAAATATTTTAAAAGGGTAAAGTGTCGTTGAATCTATTTATTTCACCGATCACAATCAGCTGTCCTTCGTCTTCTTTCGTACCTCTTTGTCCTGGTTCTTCTGAGGTTCTTTTGCTGAAAAATAAAAATAAATTAATGTACAAATTATTTTTAAAAAGAAAATCATGGGCATGGTATTAAAACACGTATTGGATATTGCAGTGTAAATACCAGAATCTTAGTATGTTAATATTCTTAGTATATAAAGTATTTATTTTATAAATGCATATCTACTACATACTTTTAGTAATTTATTATATCTTTTCCACGTAATAATTCAGAGCCCGTACAACTTGAAGTAATAAAAAAGAAAACAAGACTTATTAGATAAGTACTATGACCTTTATTATTTTATTTATCAAAACTTGTTTTAGAATAAAAGCCATAATTAATAATTAAAGAGGTAGATAAACTGATGGTATGTTGTTTAGGGTTTTATTTAAATCTAACTTGAAAACAGAATACTAACAAAAAAATTAGGTTCATAAAATTCGTATCAATTAAAAGTATGTAAATACAAGGGATTCATTTTAAGTAGTAATTACTTATTCTGTATATTAAACAGCAAATGGATATTCATTGAATTTTATATTCAGTGGTGTTTGAATTAATAAATAACTTGTACTTGTGAATTATAAAATATTCAAAGAAGGATTAAAATGTATTTGAAAGAGTAATTAATTAGACTGACAATAAGATGTAATCGCAGTTCTCATTTTATCCCCCCCCCCCCGTCCCCCGTTATTCCCCATGGTCCACTAGGACCATTTGAGCAATTTTGAAATTTCAACTCTTAATTAAATTCTGTTAACTTAGAACAAGGTCTTACAAAATAAGGCACCATATAAAATAAATTCTAGCTAATATCAAAATTCAGTTCTACCATATCTATAAATAATAGCTTCCTACTTCTACGTAAAGGGAATAAATACTTTTGATACTTTAAGGGAATTTATATAAATATAAAATTTTTAAGTAAATATTTTTAGTAAATAAAGATAAAACTGCAAATTACTGAACATAAGAAAACCCCTAACGAGCTGTTTGTAATTCGTAGTCCTTATCATTCGAGGCGTCATGAGATTTTTTATCTAGAGATAATTTCATTTTCCTGGACAAATATAATCCAATAGACAGACAATAACGCAGCAAAATATCACGTAACAGTTAATTATCTTCTTTTCATAATAATCCTAGAAAATAAGTTTTATTTTTTAAAGATTTGTTCAATTGAGATATTTTAAGCCAGAAATAATACATACCTTAAAACCATTAATTTTATTTAATTAGCGAGTGAGGGAAATATAATTTTTAATTTTAATGATATACATTAATAGTGTACTTTTACATTATTAGAGAAGAAGAAAAAACTTGAAAAAGAAGATGATTTACATCCAAATATTAATGAAGCTATTTCACATAAATTCGAATAATATTAGTTTTTTGTCCGATTTTGGTTAACAGGTTTGAAAGAAATAAGAAATAATGAGGGAAGAAAATGAAGTTGACGTTTCATAAATTAGACATCATCAGGAATCAAAAGTGAAGTAAAATATAGTTAAAATCAGTATGGGTTGTTGACAATACCAAAATTCATTTGATTTGATTTTTGTATACCTAATGTAACCTAAAGTAGAGAACTGTATGTCTAAAGATTTTAAATATATATTTAAGCCTAATCTTTCAGATGATATATCACTTCAAAAGCGCTTTATATTAATTATTTACCAGCCCTAGTTAACAATAGAATGTGTTATTCATTTATTTAGATTATTTTGCTGATATTTTTTTTAAAGAACCATCTAACAGTAATCCAAAAATTCAGTATCTAGAAGGGTGGATGACTCTTTAAGGTGTAAGCAAATTTACTAATTGCAATCAGCTTAGCTTTAACAGATCATTCCTGAAGGGAATTTCTGAACATACATGGATATCTTCAAATGTCGTGGGACAACAAATATTCAAGTATTTTAATATATCAGCTTAAAGCTATATAAAACGTACACAATATTATTAGCTCACTAATGATCTATTGTCCACATATATGATCTTTTTCATTAATAATTTTTTACCCTTCAAATTTCAGTTGTAATTTGAAGTGATATGGCATTGACGGATACTATTAAACATACAATAGGCTCTTAAAAATATTTTATTTGGTTGTGGTTTTTTATCCCACATAAATTTTAAACAATTAATGAGAGGGAATAGAATAAAAAATCTAACTGTCCCAGCCAGGACAGTTAGATTTTTTATTCTATTCCCTCTCATTAATTGTTTAAAATTTATGTGGGATAAAAAACCACAACCAAATAAAATATTTATAAAGAAAAAATTGAATAAAGTAAATGACGAGAGTCGACAAAATGTATGACGTCAGCTCCTTCGAGTGGAAGACGAAGTTCTTGTCTTTCTCGTAGGTTAGGCTCTCGCCAATGTAGAGGGAATTGAATGAGGACCTGGCGCGTCCTGGTAGCACAACTGGCAAGTGCACCGGCCCGGATAGCAGGGGATCCAGGTTCGTTTCCTGGCTGGGACCGTTAGATTTTTTATTCTATTCCCTCTCATTAATTGTTTAATATACTTTTACATTTTTCTGTTTAAGAAAAAGTTATCAAAGAACATAAAAATGATTTAAATCAGATAGATTGTTTTATTGTTTCCATTATATGATATTGGTGAAATAACAATTTATTTTTATTTTTGTATTTATCAGTGTAAGAGCCTAAAAATTTGTAGAATAAAACTGTGAGCGAATACAACTGAAGCGAAGGGGGAAAGAGAGATTTTCTTTTTACAAAAATTGAAAAGAAAAAGGAAGAGTATACTGTCCAATAACTCGTGGAGTGTTGGCGAACGAGAGAAATGGTTGACTTGTCAAAAGGGTATTGGGAGCAGGTGTTTAGAGGCCGGGAGATGAAGTCCAGATGTTCCGGCTGGCTTGGAAGAGGGATAACTGACTGTTGAAAATATATATTCCATGTGTTTTCACCAGAAAGCTGAGATCGAAAAATGATAATTCACGAAATGAGGAGATATAAGAAGAGAAAATATGTGCGATGTCAAAATATAAATGTTCGGAAATTATTAATTCTCAGAAACTTTTACAGATTTATGCCTATTAGATCCTCATTATCGCCTACGGGGGATTTTAAATAAAAAAAGATCTGTGAGTGCTTTTCGTAAAGAAACATGAAAAATGACGTTAATGTCAGAAAGCAGACAAGGGGGGAAGGGATGTAGAGTAGCCTGAAGTGAAACTATTCAGTTGTTTCTTTAATTTCTCTTATGATAATGTATTCATTATACAAAAACAAAATAAGCAGACAATGTATTTTTAGATATTCTAATATTTATATTAGTAACGTATTTTAGGGAAGGATATTTAGAAATGTAATTAAAAAGGTTGAAAAGCCATCCCTACCCTCCAACAGGTTCCAGACCTACCCTTAGGGGCCCTACTTCTAACATAATTATTTTTTTCAGTTTGGAAACTGTAACAGTGAACAAAACTCCAGCTCATCTTTAACGAAACAAGGAAGTCTTTCAAGGATTGTGCAGCTCTTGTATACAATCTTCAATTGGTCTTCCTCTAAAATCTCTTCCAATCCAGTTCCATAGTTACATAAAGAAGCTCAATATGAATTTCGATTCTTTATTTTTAAAATGAAAGATGTTAAAGCGCGATTATACATTGATAAGTGTGTGTTTTTATGTTTGGATGATGTTTTAAATTGCATTTTGTGAGTGTGTCTGTGTGTGTTTAAAACAGTGAAAAACTGATGCAAGAGATAAAGTTTCACTTCCTTGAGAAAAACTCACGAATATTAGTCTGTTATCCAGCAGGAAGGGCGAAATCTCCATAATAAATAACACACAGATGGGAGTGAAGAAGCGTGCGTCAGACTCGGGGGCCTGGAACTGGTGGGCTACGAGGAAGTAGCGGCCTAGAGGGAGGTCCTGGGCGGAGACAATGGCTGGAATGTCCTGGAGCCCAGTGTGTTATCAATTACCTCGGCCCAATGAAGATCTGACTCACGCGGCTCGGCTCTCCCACGCGCACACTCGCACATACGTGAGTCTTCGGTAGGCCTCTGGCTTCCAATTAATTCTCTAGTGCACCCAGCATACCTCTCGAGGCGTAAGTCCATTCCTTTATGTGGAATGCGTAGGTTAGCCGACTCAGTATTTTATTTTTCTTTAAGAAAATTCACACTTAAGAGCTTCGTGAATTTTGCTGCAAATCAAAAATAGTCTACAAAATTACTATCTTACTTAAATCTACGTCTTAGGAACCCCCCCCCCCCATAGGTTATTTATAAGTACTTCCATCTATATAAATATAATAGGAGTATTATAAATACTTTTCTACTATATTTATAGACTTAAATAGAAAACTATGATTATTTATTGTTTATTCAATGCTCTAATTTAGTTGTAAATGATTCAAAACGAATAAAATATTATAGGGCATCATAAAGTAAATAAGTCAGTTTTTTTTTTTTTTACAATTACTTAAAACCGGCACCAGTAATATAGACTCTTGGTTTCAACAAATCTAGCACTGCTGACATTCTTAAATATCATTCTTAATAAGTGCTTTTCTTTTTATCTTATTAAATATAAATGTTATAAATTTACATCCTGTAACTATTTTACTACTACAAATTTTTTCTTTACTCTAATAATGACTAAAATATTAAAATTTTGGCCTCTCTCTATAAACCCTTCCCCCTACTGGCGATTTTAGCCATTAACAATCTTATCCAAAGGTTTGCAAATACTAGCTCAAATACTGTATATGTTTCATTATATTAATAACTTCGGACGCTTGAGTGTTTACATACAATAAATTGTATTGTGCTGTTTTACATGCATATATAACTTTGAATGGTCTAACGTGAATTCGTTAAAATAAATGTTTGAGCTGTGGACGTTTATGGCCGCTTCTCATTTATTTCACCGACCGTTGAACCTGCCTTGTCATTCCAAGTCATTAAATCTGCTCCAAGATGGCCGAAGAGGAATAGACGTTCCTACATATATGAGTAAATATAAACGTTGGGATAGAGGCACGGGTATTATATGATATGGTAAGTTAACATACAAATATTGATCAACTACAATACCGAGGAATTCGCTTTGTTTACACATCTCCTACGTGTAATCTTTTTCAACTCTTTCTTTAACTTTTTCTCCTCGTATAGAAATCGAGCTAACGAATGACAAATCAGCAATGAAGAACCCATTTTCAATATTCTAACCACTGCACGGACAGGTTTGAACCCATTTTCAGCAATGGTTGTATCTTCAGATAAAGCTAGGTTAGTGTTGCACAGAAAATTAAAATTTTTCCACCCAAATTCATGAACTATAAGCTTCATGTACTTATATATAACTTTAATGTATTAACCCTTCCCGACGTCCGATGTCAAACATTCAGAAACTGGCTCTTTCTTTGAGTATGCCCCAACATGAAGTACTTGAGGCCCACAAAAATAAATGTGCAGTATTCTTGAACAAACTCAACTCAAAAGCAATTTCTTAGGTAATATCGCTAAAAATGATATAAATTATACATTGAAATACAGTTAATTGCATTTTTCCTTTACGAAAATATCGCCTGAGTGCTCTGTATACAAAGTAAATACAACTTTAGCCTTATATATAAACAACCCTAAGTAGACTAAATGAAGAACTAGTACTGAAGGACAGTTGCATCGGGCGATGATCACACCGCAGTTAGATTTACTACGACGAGTTATCGATATCTGAAAGATTTCACACCGGTCCACTTAACGTGGAAGCATGCAAGCGAAGCACCATCGATAGATACGACACGACTTCTGTAACAACGTAGATATATACAACTAAAGCCGCAATGTTCCATGCAGCTCTCTCCAACTGTAGTCGTGATCCTCAATCAAATTCAATGTTGTTTGAACGCTTTACTTGATGGAACTGGCACAAGTTATTCAATTATCGAGCGATTGAGGGGTCAAAGCAAACCATTCATTCTTTCGCCTCAGGCTTGGAGAAATTAATTTTCCCCATTAGAACCCTTTTGATCGGAAAACGTCCCATCTTTTAGAAATTAATTCATTATTAAAAAAAAAATCGATTTCTGTGTTCCATTAAAAGCAATAAAAGTATAAATTCTATACATGTTATTTTCTACTTTTAAAACAAATTTTAACTACCCAAGTAATCATTTCTAAAAATTATATGTAAACTAAACGAAATATTTTATTAATTAGGTTTATTAATTTTTTAAACAGTTAAGATTCTTAATTATATTATGAAAAAAATTTTTTTTTGTAACAGCGTGGGTTGAGCTGCCAGGCATAGCGAACTGACTTATTCTGTCTCAATTACCTTACTGTTTTTTATACAAAATTGTTTATTTAATCATAACTATCTCTCTCTTCAAATTTAAAAAAGAAAAAAAAAACAGCAATCCCGTAAGAAGCCATATAGGTTCAGAGGAAATACATGTTAAGCATATTTTTATTTTCGACCCACTGCATACTAGAGAAGTCCACACGACTGACCACACGTCAGCACACCGTTAGGCCACCTGATTTTTCCCCCATTCAATGAAGAATGGTTCCCAAATAGGGCTGAATGTTCCCTAAAAAAAAACAAGCTAGCTGACTAATTATCTGGGTTATAACAAACAGAAGCACAGAAAGAAACCAACTGTACACAGTGAGCTTTGAATCTGAAAAGGAGTCCAGTACCTTAACCAGCAAATCTCTTTAATTAGACATGGCATTCCCACAGTTTAAATTTCATTATCGGTGGAATTTACTTTATATAAATTTAGGGTTCTGTTTTTTTTTTTAAGAACTCGAAAGAGGCGCAGTAAAATGAGACTGATGACGTTGCATGCACACAGCTGCAGCAAGCTGTTCAGATTGCAATTGACCGCCCCTGCCCACAACAGCTGCCACTCAAACCAGTCCTGCATCAATTAAGTCCCCTCCCACCAGCTGTTCCCCGACTCACTGTGTCATCTCTCCGAGGAAATGGGCCTCCCTCCTAGAATTACAGCTGTAATAAGTAAAGTATGTCTCTCTCCGACCCACACATCTAGCTATATCCTTCAGGGTCCGTAAGAGATGACCTGCCTTTCAGAAGAAACCTCATTTAGTGCCAAACATACATGTCGTATGCCTAATCATGAAGTCCATGCAGGAGCACTAGGCAAACCGTTCTTTGAAGATAATCTAAAAAATACAAAATAAATGAACAATCTGTTTTTAAATATCGAAAGGGAAATTCAAGGGAACAGTAAACGTCGCTCAATCCCGACAGGGGAGGATATCCTAGATATTTCTCAGACAGGAGGAGCCTCCTAGATAATTTCTTAAATATATTCCTTAACATGCGCATTTCGTATAAAATGTAAAATTATTTTCAATCGCTGGAAATGAGAGGACAGTATTCTTACTCTAATACTGAGTCGTCGCTGTTAATTACTCTTAAAATACTAATAAGTAATAGTTACTGTAAATATAGGGTGTGAATAGATTATAAATGAATGATGCGGAAAAATCATAAAACCTTTACCTATGTCATTCATTTCAGCCTAATTATCTAAAGAAAGACACTATGTGATAAGTACCTCACATAGAAACCATGCAATCTGGATGGCTATCGCGTGCCTTCTGTTCATAACCTAGCATTATCTCAAAAACAACAGATTGTATACGCCATTGATTCATTTAATCACAAAGCACGGACCTTGCTCGAGGTGAATCTTGAAAATCTTAGTCGATGCCCTGTCGCCACCGGCAAGAATCGTTTTTGTTTTATGGGTGGGGGTAGGTGGTTGGGGGAATCATGAGCATTCAACAAACATCAGCAAAGGGGGGTCAATAATTCAAACATGTTCGGTTTAATGGTTTAAAACCAACTTCTTCTGAATACCATGAACAGCATTATTTAAAAATGCATTCACAATTTAATATTATGTTTTATTCACTATTCCAATATTGAAATCCGTTCTGGGGCTTTTGACCCGTGATGGGATATAATAACAAAACAAGCAATGAACGTGCGCCCGACAAAATACAAAAAACAATTATACGTCGAAAAATGGAATTTCCTGTAATTATTTCCCTCTTACTTCGCGTAGTAAGGTAAAAATTACAAATTTTCATTAAATCTATGAAGGAAATGCACTAAAAGTTTATTAAAATGCAAGTGAGCCTACCAGCCTTTAAATTGCATGCTTATACATCTGTGAACTCGGTCTCTATCGTTCTAGATTTGACAGAAATTTTTAAAATGTTAAAACATATTTAGACTTTTTTTTTTTTGTTGGGTCCATGAGAGATAGTTACTGTATAAAATGTATTATCATCTACTTAAAGAGTAACCTTTAGATAGTTGATGTTACATTTATTTTTACTTCAGAGGGCTGTGGCGTAGGTCAGCGCGCGTTAAGAGCAAATCCTCCTGGTTGGTCCGCCAGTGAGCAATTCGCTCAAAGGAGTTAACTCACTAGTAAACTGCTACTGTAAATCACGGTTCCTTCGAGCTCAACAGTGATTGACAGTGAGACATGCTAGAGAGAGCTATCATATCAAGTACTTGTACGTACAAGCATGGAAGTTCCCTTGAAATCTTGTCTATCTAACATCAGTTAGAGGCGGCTAGAGATCTTCGCCTGTAAAGGAAAAATTTTATCACATATTTATCAATTTATCCACTTATTTTTTTTAAATTCCTCAATAGGATCGGTCAGCAAATAAAATATTTTTAGGAATTTTAATAATAAAGTTATTAAAGGAAATCAAATTATAAGTTATTATTTAGCATGAAGATATAAAAAACATATAATTCCAACCTTGAAAGAATTAATTTTGGCTGAAATCGGTTGAGGATGAGAAGGGGAGGGAGGATTCAGAGGGAGACCAAAATTTATAATCGTAATACCTTTGTTTTTCTTTGAGTTACGAAGTGACATATATAATCTTTTACATAAATTGTTTTTCTCTGGCTTGTAGTTTAAATATCGTTATTTACTTCTACTTATATAGGTCTTTCATGGAAGACGGGGAATCCACGTGGATTACGCAGATCCTGCACGACGGGTTTCTGTTAAGGCTGAGTGACGACTGGTCTACTTGGCTTGTTGCGGTAAGCTCGCCCAGAGAGGTAGGGCCGACTCCTAGATCCTACAGCCTACTTCAATGGAGGATGTGAACTCCTCATCTTCGATCGAGCATTAAGTCCACATGCCTCCGATTCCCTGCCCTCTATCATGCATTATTCACAGGCAGGCGACTTCCCCCATTTGCTCCGCGGTATCCAGTCCCTGGTGTCATTCTTCAAAGCTGAGATTCGCCGCTCCGAATACCGCGTCCGGCATCAACAGCATTACTTGAACGTCATCATCATTTCCAATTCTCGTCATGGATCTCATTTCTTTGCAATTTCCTTATAAGATTATCCTTGATTCATTGTTAATATTATGTAATCAATATTCCTGTTACCTGACCAATATCAACTTTATACTAGTGAAGTATAAAATCTCACTACATGTTCCTAATTTCCGAAGAAAACTGGCAATAACAATGATAATAATCGACACACTAATGTTAAAAAATATATAAATCATAGTAGAGAATTTGTATTAGGGTTCGTTCAAAGTTGATCAAAAAAACATTTTTTTTAAAAATTATAATCATAAAACTAATTTAAAATTTTTTTATTTTTTTTATTTATCAATCTTGAATGAACCCCAATAAATATTCTCTACTAATAATGGCTATGGTCAAGAACTCTCCATTTGAAAATAAATCATAGTCCATTGGCGGTGGAACTCGATGCCATTATAGCTGAATGTTCCCTA
>KZ808222.1:33340-44048 GCA_000696205.2 Oncopeltus fasciatus
TATATATATATACACATATATAGTGGGTGGGTGTGTGTTTTATCTTCCCTTTCAACATCTTTAAGCCATAAAGGGAGGGGTTTGCCCAGGGCAGAATTTGAACCCGTAGCGTCAGAATTGCAAGATCCGTACGGATCTTCTGACCCTTCTACATACGTTTAATAACAAAATTTACACACGCTATGTTTGAACGCTCAATTTTATTGAATTTAAAACACACAGAAATAACATGGATAATTTACTGAAAATGAAAATTACAATATTTAAATAGTGCATAATTAGTTTTTTAATAACTCTGATAATAAGTAAACATATAAGCTAATGACTGCAACATATTATTTGTGCAGTTAATTTATACAATAAAATATAAAAAGTTAACTGCTAATACATGTTAATATATATGAGAAAAGTCGATGAAAGAAAGAAAGTGGAGGGATTCATAATACAAAATAAATGTACGAAAAACAAAAATTCACGATACATTAAACTGTTCACAGATTAATGAATAAATGTTTAAGAGATTAAACTGTTCACTAAAAGAATAAAGGTTTATTCTCATATTAAGCTTTGTTATTAAAGAAAATAATTAATATTATTAATACTATGTGACATCATTTTAACAAAAAGACTAGAATAACTCAATATTATTTAAATGTTTTACTGTGTTATTCAAGGTTGTTAAGTTATTTTTAGTTGCATTGCTGTTATTACTATATTATATTTTTCTTGTGCGTAAATAAGAGCTTATTAGTTATGTTTGTTTTCTTTTCGATTCGAAAACATAACAAAGTTGTTGACATATATTTGACGTAATATCTATATGTTGACATCATACTACTCGAATGCCGATAATAGCATTGAGAGTTAAATTATGAGAAAAAAAAGTACCTGGATTGTCTGCTACTAATCTTTGTCGTCAAAAATTCTGATGAAAGAGAATGTAATTTCACAAAATATTATAAATCTATCTCAATCAATAATTAATTATAATAAAATATCTATATCTTAAAAGCAAAAAAATGTTAGAGAAAGAACTAATACACAGAATGAGATGTTTAATACAATGAACCTCAAATAAATCAAACCTTTATTTATTAATGGATAAGTAAAAACATACACGTTATAGATATTGTGATCCTATGACAGCCTACGCCTCTATTGCTATTTGACTCTTTTGTACATATTACCCGATATTACACATCAATATAAAATAATAAAAAACCTGAGATAAAACTAATTTTTCTGTCTGTAGGTACCCTTCTCCTGCTAATATTTTATTTCTTAACTTTCGTTATGTTAATTTAAAATATAAAATATGAACTTCGAATGATGAATAGCTGACAAAAAAGTATATATTTCATGTATATGCAGGCCCCTTCCATTTGCTCATGTTATCCCTTTTTTTTAATGTAAGATAAATTTTTAAAATTTAATTGTAATCCTTTACGCCATATGACTTGAATAGCATTCAATAAAGTACACCAGTAAAACCACCCGAAAAATCTTGGCGAAAATTTAGAAATTAGATTCAAAACCTTTAATTGTCAAGATCGTGTGTGTGTATCACCATTCTACATAGCGCAACATTCTACATTTTTTCATAATGAAATTCGGCATATAGTTGTTAAATACAAAACGAAAGGCAGTGTGGTTTATTGAGCAAAATCGGACCAATAGGACTGAGTGGGATTACCTTCAATCTCAAATGGGAACAGAAACGTGTTTTCGATGTATCAGACGTAATATTTAGTTATGTGAAATGAAACTCAACAGGGATTAGTTTATTGATAAATAGAATGATAGTCTAGTGTTAGGGAAAGTTCAAATACAAACATTCAACTGCAATATTGAGTAATTCGCTCTGTTTTTGCGTAACGGGCATTTTGTAGCCTCAGTTCATCAAAATAATGATAAACCAAACCATGTAAAAAAACAATTTCACAGGCCATTGATATCCATAGAAAAATGTGCACACATATTTAACAAAATAAGTTTAGGGTTATTTTTCCAATTTTTGTTGTATTTTTACATCACTAGCAATCTGTTAATTAGGATGATGAAGGGAGGGGTGATCTACAAGTAAGCATCCTATTCTAAACCTCACAGTACTTTTAATTCACCTGTGCCTGGAACTTATTTATGGGTGCATTGCTTGAGGCTATTCGCTCTTTTCAGGCAGTGGGGTGGGTGACTCAGTGCGGACAGTCAGTCATTGAGAGAGGTAACGATGACTCGTTTGAAAGGAGACTCGCATTACAGTGTCTCACATTCCTCTACTTGTGAAGGGGTTTTCTCAATATTAGGCCAGCGCGGAAATCACAGACTTCATTCATGGCGAGATCATCCCCTAATCCTAATTACCCCTAATAAAATAATAACGTAAATAAAAGGTGTGCAAATAAGCAAGAATTCATTATTGTTGGGATGGATTTTCCTCCCCCCATGTTGATACTATGTTCTTATCTGATGTCATCACAGGCTATTCTGCTTAAAATGTTTCATAATGTTGGTTGATCGTTAATACACAGTGAAGAAGGTCGGGATTAGATCTAAAAAAATTTAATTAAATTAATGATTACCCTTCAATCTAATTAATTTGGGCTTAAAATACAGACCGAAAGTGGGGCAAATTAAAACTTTCTGATTCACAAATCGGTTATTAATTAAAATCTGCGTCTTTTTTTTACGTAGAAATAAGACTTGTAATTGCCTGTAGCTTTCAAATCAACATTCCTAAAAGATCAAAATAGATAGAGGCTCGAGGGCTGCTATCAGCTGATAAGGAGTCATTTATTTGCCGCACTGTCATTTATCCGCTCCGGACGGGGCACGGAGATAAAAAAAAGTTGCATAGGAAAACAATAGTGAAAAGTTTGTCGATAAAATGGCGTCATGCGCTTGTAGTTTTATTCTAGCTAAGGGCGAAACTTTACACATTTTCGCGAAGCACAGACTGAGAACTTGACCAGAGGGCATACAAGGGCTCCTCTTCCAGCTGCAAACCTCGTCTCCCCATTGCCATTTCATTTAAAGGGATTAAATTATAAGCCATTCGCGTTTGTTTAAATGAATCTCCAATGAAACGCGTAAAGTCTTTTCGCAGCTTCCGAGCACAAAACGCGTCTCCCGGAGGTGTTGGAGAAGCTCCTGATGAAGGCGAGGAGGACCTCTCCCAAAAGAATTAGAGAGCAGGGGAGGGGGGAGTGGTTGCATAAGCCTGTCTTGTACACGTCAGCCAGCCCACCACGCATTGTTCTGGCATCCTCAGCGTTACCCACACTCTACACTAACCTTACGGCCTTTTTGATTTCTATATATACGGCACTTCAACTTTCTTTACCGCAGGCATACCAATAAGGCTAGAAATAAAATATAACTATGTATATGGGCAAGAAGTTAGGAGAGGGGGAGAGAAGGATAGTCGTGTGTCACAAACACCTATCATCCATACTCATCCACTACGTTGCACGTTGAAAGTTAATTGGATCCAAGAGGAAATGGAGTTTGCTTAACTCCACTTTCGAGATATTTGGGTAAATCTGACCTGCGCAAAGAAATATATTCACCAACTCTTTAAATAACTATCTCTGTTATTATTGATCTTTTTAGGGAATTATAGTTTTGGGAGATTTCGAAATGTTTCAAGTATCTTGAGCAGTAAAGCCAGGCATTTGATAAATACATGTAGTATATATTCATTTATTTATTAGAAAACAAATGGCGGGACGTAAATAAATGAGGAGTCGCTAATGGAACGCAGCCAGTGTTCGGCCTGTTATCTGATAAGGAGAAGGTCACTGACAGGTGGCTTCCCCTAGGGAAAACATACCAAGTCGCCAAGACCACCTTCACGCCCTGGGTTGCTCAAATCCCCGCGTACACCACGCTCTGCCCTGAACTAACAGCTGGACCTCAAACTGATTGCTGATCTATCAGGCGCATTCCTCAGTTCAGTACCAGCGGCGGCTCTTAGTCAGAGAGACAACGTTATTTCCCCAAGACCAACGTCACATGTGTAAGGTTTCATTTTGAATAATGGCCTATACAGTGAGTTTGAATAATGATATCATGATTATGATGGCGCTAGCCGTAAGTGTGGGAAAGCAAGAACCGTTTTCCTACTTTTAGCCGTCTTGTGAGGGGTTGTACGGTTATTACCTTCATTTTACGGCTGATAAATTTGACGGAACATAACGAATCACAAAATAAATGTATCCAATGGATATAAGTAATTGTAGTGCCGTCATATTCAGGCGTACATCAATGATGAGTAAAAGGGGTGGGGGATAGGATTCATAGAATTAAGTATACTTATAATTCCCCAAGGTTTTAATATGGGAAATCCCTAAATATCCTTAAATAGAAATAACAATTAGAATAGGGGGAAAAACCCTCATGAATCATTAATCTATTCATCAAGCCGAATAATAATCGACACTATATTTATCATGTTGACGAACGTGCGTTTGAAACTTGAATCTATCAATAATAACAATGTTTATCATACCTTTTGTAATCCGCCTTCATTGGTTTCTGAAGATGGTTTGCAGAAACCAATGAAGACGGATTACAAAAGGAATGATAGTTCTATATTCATTGGTAGTTATACTAACCCTTTTGGATTATTTACAATGTTTATATTTAAAATAAATAGACATACATGCACATACGTTAGATGTTAGAAGCCGAAAAAACAAAGTGGAAATCGGTTGGCTTTAAGCCGATTAGAGAAGGTTCTCAAACCTTCTTTTTATCAGATTTCCCTTAAGTATCAGGGCGTGACTTTCCGAAAAATTCAACAGTTATTCACCGATCCTACATCATGGAATTAGTAAAATATTTTACGTTAATATATATATAGCAANTTATTATTTATACATATATATATATATATATATATATATATTTGTCAGCACGCGCTGAAACATCCAGAATTTGTTAATAATCAATACATGTTTTTTTTTTTCTTCGTTGGATGAGCTGGTTAATGGGAGTTATCTGCGAGGGGCGGAAGTCAATTTGTATGAATGAGCAAATCTGACTTAGAGGCACAATATCTCTTTTTCACTCAAAATTCCATTGAGAATAACAGTATTTTAGAAGTTATGAAGCTGAAACCATTGAGAGGGGTAGGGTTTACATAAACCACAAAATTTTAATACAGTACTCTTTTCGAAACGCAAATTAACTCATGAAATTTAAATGCATAACAAGTGAACGAAACGAGACGTTTAATGAGAGCTAAATCTGACCAGTAGGTATGATTATATATATTATATGTAACACCTACAAAGAATGGAAGACATTTATCAATATGCATATAGTTGTAATAATGTGAAATAACTTTATATTCTAAAGAGACAACTGCTAAAAATAAATTTTAAAAATAGCTCAATAAATAACATTTTTTTTTTAAATTCTCAAACCATTTCCCCCCTGATTTTGAACCCATTCCATGAATACAGAAATTTAAAGGAATTCAACGATGGGTTGTATCATTTTTATACGTTAATGCACAAATGATTTTTTTTTTTTTTTTGGTCATTGGTTGATACATCAAGCACAGTGTAGATCGAGCAGGAACACAATAGACACTCTCCGCCGATACTGATTCGTTTCAT
The DNA here is from genome assembly GCA_000696205.2 of Oncopeltus fasciatus. NCBI lineage: Eukaryota > Metazoa > Arthropoda > Insecta > Hemiptera > Lygaeidae > Oncopeltus > Oncopeltus fasciatus. The sequence continues at coordinate 38,962 of KZ808222.1, forward strand.
CGAGGTCAGATAAATCTATCTCGAACACGTGCTGAAATCCATTATCTGCTGACTGCTACGTTATTACAGACAGAATTCCCCTGGATGTGGTAGGGGAGGGAGGTTACACCAGTCACAACCTATCAGCTGTTACAGGAAGCGGGTTATAACCACGGAGGAGGTTCTTACGATAATACAAGTGTATTTCTTTGTCGTTGATCATCATCATGGCACAAGCAACATCATTACCTCTATCAGAAGAGAAAATTTGAGCATGTGAAAGATATATATATATTAATTACAAACATCAATGTATTGAAACATGTTTATTAATTATAAGACATTAGCATGATAAATGGAATAAATAATTTTTTTGAAGTGTTCATTACATTAATTAAATTTATAGAATATGTAAATTAAAGCATTAGAAAATAGTAGTACAAAGACAGGTGATACTAAAATATTGATTCATTATAACCTTGAGAAAGGTCGCCATTTTTTAAAAACAATGAAGCAACGATTATTCAAAAATATGCTGGTCATGCAAAATATTCTTCAAGCAAATTTCCACCAACCACAATATAAATTCGTTTTGAGGTCCCAAAGTTTAAACTTTGCATTAACACATTGTCAAAATATTGTAGGAGATAAATCCTTTAAATCCAAATGTCAAAGATCCGCATTAGTATGATGAAATTGAGGAGGAGGGAATTACCTTAATATATTCTTATTTTTATTTATTAATATTTTGAAAAACAAATTTAATGGAAATTGGAAATACGATAGCATTGCACTATTGTATTAGAAAAAAAATAATAAATGTATAGTAATTTTCATAATTATGAGGCCTCGGAAATTTAAAACTGGCTATGTAAACTAAATGTGTAAAATGTGAATAATGTAAAAAAACAAAAAAAAACATTAAGGATCACAATTTATGTGAAAAGAAAAGTTAATATGTTAACAAAATTAAGTATTAAATCAAACCAAAAGAGGTAAATTAAACAAATGCTATCGATTTGAACAGCATATTTATTGTACATGCTCGATATGAATGTAGTAAAAATTTCGCTAAAAATTATTGTTGCTTGAATAACGGTGATTTATTTTATTGTTTAATCATTTTTGCCGTATTTTATATTTGTATGATTTTAGTAGAAAAGGTACAAAACATATTATAAAAAACAAACAAAAACCTAATGACTCGGTACCATTAACATCAGAGTAATTATAATACGAATAACCAAAAGCTCCGTAAGCTTAACAATATATTAACCATAGATTTCAAGAAAGAATAGTAAACTATTAGAGGCAATTATTATTTATTAATAATAGCGGAGAACCAAGTATAAATAAATTACTTTGAAAATAAGAAAACATCTCTTTGAAAATATGAAAGTCCTCTTTGGGAAAAATATCAATAGCAATACGTGGAAGTGATTCATTGAGAAAGTGATGATTTATCAGTGAATAGCGACCGCGGTGGGGGGGGTGGAGGTCGATGGAAGGTTACATAGCCAGTCAGCTGTTTCCTCGGGGGGAGGTTACACCGCAGAGAGGTTACCTGTCCTAGACTGGAGCTGGTGCCCGGTCCGCGGTGGAAGGTGGAGAGTGCCGTAGCCATTGTGCCTACAGCCCGCGGCGGTGCGTCGCTCCTGCTCCCGGCTCCGCTCTTCCCGGTCCAGCCGTTCGTACAGCTCGCTCTGGAGGCGCTCCAACTCGGCCACTAACTCCGGGGAGAGGTCCATGGAGACTGGCCACCCGGCCAGCCCCACCCCGCGTCATCGCTCGTCACCTAGGCGACCGTGCCCCCTCCACCGGTCTCCAAGGCGACCTGTCCCCCCCTCCCACAGCCGCCGCCACATCTTCCCGCCAATTCCCTCCGGTCTTTGAACCTCTCTACGCGCCATAGAATCCCCCTCACGTACTCACCCCCCCTCTCCATTACAGACTTCTCTTTTCCCGGTAAACATGTCATTATAGTCATTTTTCCAAGAGGAATCTCGACTGAAACAGTCATTTTCTACAGCTAAGCGGACCGGTAAAACCTGAAAATTAGACGCATGGAAATTACTAGCAACATTCCTCCTGTATTTTTATTTATGATTGATCGATTCATCGTTGATATAACAAAAAAAAAATTGTATTAAATTGTTTCTTTCTTTTTTTACATTTTTATTTATTGCATGTATATTTTTATAATTTAAAAATTATCTGTAGTTGCATTACATTACCGAAGTTTAGAACCCCTGGTGGATAGGTGGTTAGTGCAATTTTCATAAACGCAGTACAATTAACTAAGTTTTTATCATTGTCACAACAAAATTAAAAATAAAAGCATTATTTTTTTTTTTACGCTAAAAGAAACGCAAAATGTTTTCGGTCTATATCAGAAGAGGCAGAAGGAAAATTTCTTTCCAATATAGGGGTATAACAATTCTTGCTTTCTTCTTAGAAAGAAAAAATAAATCAGTATAAGAAAAATATACTGCTGTGTAACGCATCGACAGAACTTATGGCCTATCTGTTAAGTTGTTAATGTTCATAGTTTTTTTTATAGAATTTGCGGTTTCACAATTCCATTTAGCCCCCACTCATTCTATTTCAAGCAGAATTATTCATTCACACATTGCCAAACCAACGCTGAAAAAATGTACACTGTTCAAGTTTATTTTCACGAACAAGTCCCATGAATTACCCTGGCCTCCCACTTAAAATCTGAAAATAAAAACATTTAAAAAAAAAAAACAAAGTTATATCGACTATTAAATTTAATAACGAATGTTTTCCTTTTCTTTTCTTTTACTTTTATTTATGTCTCAGAACGATGACCAAGTTCTTTTATTGCTAAATAGTTTTTCGTAAGTAAAGTAAAAATAAAAAGCAAAGAATAAAATACAATAAATGAAAAATGCATTAAACTTTAAAGTAAAGAAGTAGTGAAAATTAGTATTTGCCATTTCCGTGAAGGGTTAGAGTGATTTTTCTTAAAATATATGACAGGATAAATTATTAAGATGTATTTACTGTATGTCCCATGTGATTACTGTTATATTATATTAGTAACATTATATGATGCGTGCTCCGGCACACACACACACACACACGATACAAAACAAACAATATTTTTTTTCCATTCTATTCTAGCTCGTTGGGCAAATAGGTATAGGAGGTTAGAAGGAGATGGATGACGACTGCCAGAGGGTATTTGACTTAATCCTGAAGTACTTCATCAATATCTCCTGTTTTCCACTGACATCTGGCAGAGCTCATAGATCAATCTCGCCTGGAAGTAGAGTTGTCCCCCTCGGTCAACCCCCAGAATTAAATTTATCAATAAATATCTTGAGATTTTTAATACCAATTTTTACGATTTAAAAATATTTTTCAGCAAGGGAGAAAAATTTTATAGCCTTAATTTATATAAAAATATTTGTTGTTTTCTTATAGGTGTCAAGTCTGCTTTAGACTCTTCACACGTAGAAGCTTTATTATCCAAAATATACAGAAATATGGGTTTTCAAACCACATACTTTTTTTAAATTCTCTACCCTTGCTTTCCTTGTAAAAAATTAACGTGAGATTAAATACCACAACTAAATTTAATAAATAGAAATATAGGGGGAAAAAAGAAAAAAAAACAAACAAGTCTAACAAATACCCTGGAAATAACAATGTTTGCTCCTTTGAGCATAAGACGATGTATTCGTCTTACTCGGGAGTTTAGATTCGGAGTAAAATGCGGGGAGTAGAGGAAATTATCTAGCTATCCTCGGTGCTGCAAAGGTTATCATAACTGCCCGGAAAGCAGGAGACCCGGGTTCGTGTCCCGGCTGAGTTAGGTAAATTTTTTTTATTCTATTCCCTTGCATTTCTTGTAAGGGTTTTCGAACTACATTTAGCGAAGTTCTGAAGAGTCTGTATGTGAGAATGTGAGAGTATGTGAGAAAGTATGAAATTCTTTTTCAGAACAAAATACATAAGTCCTAATTAAAAGTCCAATCATGACAAAAACGTGAATCCCTATGCAAAATTTGCAAAAGTGTTCGTCTACAGTTCTGTACGAATAATAATTATTTCAGTATATTAAATCTATTAAGGGTTATTCTGTTATAGTTCAATTATTACAATAAAAAAATCTTACTCCGATGTTTTAACATGCAGTTTTATATTTTTCTTTAACAGTATTCATATAATAAATTATAGGAATGATGAAATAATTCATCTCTTTGAGGCACAAAAGAGACGTACTCATATCTGTCGCATCTTTATATAAAAGTGTAGATTTAATCATTTATTTTGTTTAAGCAAGTCTTGTTTGGAGCCTTTTTCTAAAGTATGATTTTAATTTTATGTCACAATGAAATGACATTCGATATTGATATTTATTTACATCACTACAGTCACCCCCCCCCCCACCCCACCACCCCAAAGATCTCTCTCTTCCTCTCACCATCCCTTCCCCCTCTCGTTTCCCTCCTTCCGTCTCCCCCCTTTTTCACTCTACCCCTTTCTCCTCAATTTTACCCCATATAACCATTCGCCCCCCCTTTTCAAAAAAGATATTGCCTTGCCCTTCTCCATAACATATCATCCTCAGCAATACAGGTAGTGCTGTAGCCTAATTAACTTAACAAAATCCACAACTAAAACTCGGTATCACCCTACTAGTTATTGTAAACCGACAATTATTTACAAATTCATTGCTTCATTGGCTATATGGACGGGTACATCATAAGAGCAAATTTACTTCTGCTTGTTTTCTGAAATAACGGTTGACTAAATTTCATTGATATTTTAATTCCATGATTTTCTTTTTAAAAGCTCTGTGATATTCAGCTCAAGAATATTTCAACGATGGGCTATTATAATTGTTAAAAGATTAAAATTTTAATAGATTTATCAAATTTAAAAACTTTCACCTGAAATTAATTACAGCGAATGTATAACACTTATTAATTTTTTTGTGTTCCTTTAAATATACAGTTTGTAACTGAAAGCTGTACCGTTCAAATTAATAATGAAATGTGGGATTACTTTACCACAATTATCATCATGATTTTAATATTTACTGATTTTGAAATTATGGTTTCAAATAAGTGGGGGGG
>KZ808222.1:53390-71386 GCA_000696205.2 Oncopeltus fasciatus
TCACAACTTTTGTGAGATTCGGCAGCTTGCAGGACTTTTTTTGGAAGAGCAGTGATCCTCGAAAATTTGTCGCTGACAACATTTTTTTAAAATTTTTATTTCTTGATCTGTTATCGCGCTTTTGAAATGATACTATGAACATTGAATGTGCATTAGACTTAAAGAAAATTTAATGGTGAATTCAAAACTGTGATGGAACATTGAAAAAAAATGTGTTGAAGCAGAGAAAATTGAGGTTTTCCTACAAAAAACACGGTTTTCACAAAATTACCTTTGGAACGGCATATCTGTGCAACGGAATAAGATAGAATCATGCGGTTGGCGGCGTTTAACTACATTTTTGATCTAGTTATTCCATCTTGCATATTGTCATCTACTTGCGAAACACCCTGTATATATATATATATATTTGTTTAAATATAATGTAAAGTAAGTTTTGCTGATATGCATACGAATGTATGTGCAAATATAGATTTAAAATAGTGAAGTTACTCTAGGCATATATCTAAGTATTGGAACCTGACAAGGAAGTAACAAACTACCAAAAAAAGCAGTTAGAATTGCAAAAAAAAAAAATAGTACATGACCAATAGTCAGAAATCTTTCACTAATTTAAGTAGTTTTAATTTAAGTAGTTTATAAATTAGTTTCCACTAATTTATACATTCCGGCGATTCTCTCTTAAACTGAAAAATTGAAATTCATACATATTTCAATGTTTTCCGAAGTTTGGTTTTCTCAGCGTTCAGTAAGTTTGTGCCCTCATGAAAACTTGATTCTTTCCTTGAAACATCATTTTCCCTGTCGAAGGCATGATGAGGTCTGTCACTTTTTGTTGTTTATGTGACGGAACATTTTGCGAATGAAATTCTGCTTGAACAGTTATATGACGTAGCACTAGGGTATTATTTAAATATTTCCAATCAGTTTATGCAACACACTTTGGCTTCTTCAACCTGTCTGCCTCGTGGTTTGGACGCTTGCTGTTTTTCACTCTAAGGATAGAATTCGTCATTGATTGAAATCTATTGGGCAGAAGAAGGTAGCAGAGGAAGGATGTGAAACATACTCATTGTTCCCCTTATAATATAAAATATATATAATTAGTGGATTTTCATTTTCCGCTTTCGGCAATAATTCTTCACCCTTTATGTATGAAAACTGCTTCTATTTAATCCCTTTCACTCTCAGTCGCTGTTTTCTCCCGTGACTTCCATTTTTTTTTCCAATAAATTGCGCTCTGTTGGAAGATATAGTTTCTGGATAGAAGTGAACTGACTGGTTTGATTAGTGCGTGGAGACTGTATCCCCCATGAGGTATCCTATGCCCCATGTGCATTAGGATCTGTCCTATTGACAGCCATAATCAAGCTGGTCCATGTCAGACTGCCGTCATTCTCCACTTGGCTTCTTCAAACTGCCTGTCGTGGTTCGGACGCTTGCTATTATTCACTCTTAGGATAGAATTCGTCCAGTGATTGGAATCGATATGGCGGGAGGTAGTATAGGAAGAATGTGAAACATGCGCATTGTTCTTGGACAATGTGTAGGAGGACTCGCCTGGTTTCAATGAAGCTGATATGAACAAGGTAGGGCTGGTGAATATTCTTTGGGGCGGCTGTGAGGACTCTTGATGGATACTGGACAAATGGTTTCGCTAATGGCTCTGGGAATCGCTCAGTTGATCCCCGGCGTCGGAGAAGTGTGTCAGCGATTGGAGGGGGGCGATCGAAGCTCATGTTGACTGCAGCAGTAAGCTATCGGGACAATAGAGCGCACTCTCCCGCCAACTCCAGGATAAACAGCAGGGATAATGCTGTCCGCTATTCGCTCTCTCAACAGCTGACCCCATCACTAAATCCCCATCCCTCCCCTTCGTTTGTTTACCTATTTACCTTCCTCTGTTTTTCTTTCACTCTTCCTCTTCCTCGTTTTTTTTTTTTTTTTTTTTTAATTCAAATTGGATTTGTCTGGACACTAATCTTTCCGGCTCGTGTACTTGATGATTACGAATTTAGAACTCACTTTTAATTTTCTTTGTGACAATGATTAGGGGGTCGGCAAACACACTCCAACTCCAAATAACAATTGCATTTAAACTTTAAACTGTGATTTCATGAAAAATTTAAAATTAATTAAAAACAAATTATTGCTCATCATTATTTTCTACATACGCCTAATCTAAAACCATTTAATCTCATATTAATGTCAAACATATTTTTTAAAAAGCAATCTTATGACAATTAATCAAGCTTATTCAAATTTGCATAATCTAGACACTTATCCAACCATTTTGAGTACAAATGCGTAATATTACTTTTATATAACAACAGTTATCGTTGAATAAGTTTCATTATTGAATTTTGGCAAAAAAAGAAAACCATCATCATCAGTTTGAAAAATATGGCAGGTTCTCCAGACCCCCTGAAGCACATCTTATCTGAAATGGTTAATATACACTTTTTAAGCATATGTCAACAATGCCTTGTGGTTTGTTCGTATAGTCATATTTTGCAGTGTTGCATTATTTCCATTACTGTGTAAGAGGAACAACAAAATCATTTATAAAATATACCATTATATGAACAAAAATTACAACCTTTCCGTGTGTCTTAAATATAAGATTTGTAACTGAGCATGTTTGGAATAAGGTTCAAGTTTAGTTATGTATTTTTAGTTGAGTCTGAAGTCTTTTTTTTTGACTGGGAACGCAAGGATTCCTGGAATACATTTCTATATCGAACGGTGAGGGCTTCGCTGTGTATTTGGCTGTCGGGCATATTTCGGACCAATCCTCCAATTCTCGATGCAACAATTGGTTGATTCTCGACAACTTAGTCTAAGACAATGACGAAAAATGCTTTGCTCTCAATTTCAGTATTACTTCAATATGGGAGAAAATATAATTAAATAAATAGAAATAAGTCAAATTCCTTTTTAATTGGTAGGTTTTCAAATCCCCCAATGTGTCCAATGTCTGAAGGCCACTCAGAGCTGTCCTAAAACACAGAAACTAAATACACAATACCTGGCAGGTTAATGAGCTCCAAGCAGCCGACGTTCTCAGATCTGGAATATTTTATACACTTTATTGTTTCTATCTTTGAGGGCAAGTGACTTACTTACTTTTCTTTGTGACCAACTATAATGAAATTCAGTGGAGTGAGTTGCAGTTCCAGCGTGACGAGCCTTTGGGACTGGAATATTGTAGAGCAGGGATAACTGCTCCATATATCAGCCGTAGAGTCTGCGAGATCTTCCATTTTATCGAGTGGTAGAGAAGGTTCATGGCAAATGTGTGGGCTCCGAGAGAGAACTTAGCATCCCTCGTATAAGGGATAGGTGCTTGGAACTTAAGACGGCCTTACATCCAGAATCCTAGTGGTCACTGGGGAGAAAAGACAGATCCCAGTTTGCTACTCTGAACTAAATCAGGATGTCAGCGGTAAATAAAGGGCTACTCCTGGCAAGTTTGTGCCTCCTTGATTATTAGGTCTTTTTGTGCCTCCTAAAAAATTTTCCCTAAAAAAAAATGTTTTATAGAAATGATCATCAACCAAATTATATTGGTATTTTATTTGTATTAAAAGTCCCTGTTAAAGGATTTAACTAAGAACTCTATTTAACGCATGCCAATGTTTTGTACGTATATATGTGTGTGTTTTGTACATATAATGCACAATTGTATTAATATTCAGTTTCCACGTAATACTCAGTTTTAACGTTATTTATATCTTCATGAAGTTGAATTCTAATTAAAAGCCATAAGAGAATAAAATAGAATAAAGGAGGGCACTCTAATCAGTAAGGACTTGTAGTGGAGACAAACGGTTTCTCTGGGAGAAGGTTATGGTCGTTTAATCCATAATGAGCGTATGGGTAATGTAGGTTCACCTTCTCACCCAACTCGACACCTAATTAAAGAGAATGTTGTGTGGGTGCAGGTGGGGTAAGGAAATGGAGGTAGGGAGAATGTGTGGGACTGATGAAACGGGCGGGAATTGCGAGGGTGCAAGTGGGGGAAAGAGAGGGTGAATGCGAATGTGGAAGGGGTAGAAGAAGAGAGAGTGTGAATGAGAAAGGGTGGGGGGGAGGGACTTACCCTCCAGTGCTAATGAGATAAGTCTTAGCTCCCTGCAGCTCTACCTTGTTGCAAATAATTTGCTAAATAAACCAAAAGCCTCTTTCATTCGTTGGAACTGATTCTTCGAAATTAGCATCCCCTACTCTGTCAATGTCTACTGCTTCAAATAGCCTCCTCTAGATTAGATTAGATACTAATACTAAATAGTTTAACAATCAACTAATAATAAACTTTGGGATTGACCAAATGTATTATTTTGTATTCTTGGATATCTCTAATCAAGACAAAACACATTTATTTACTTAATATACTATGTAATTATAGTGAAAGGACTTAAAGACAGCAACGTTGAGGTAAATTAGAGCAGCTTAAATTTAAAAGTAGCGTTAACCTGTCAACAAATAATAAATGTTTCACTTAGATTTAATTGTATTTATGTGCTTGAAAACTATATTATTAGTGTTAAGACAATACATCTCTAGGCCCTTTTAGCTCCTAATATGTAATGTGTTTTTGCTGGCGTAAATACCTGGAGCTCTAAAACTGGGAGCTTTAATCTTTAAATTACATAAACTTAAATAATTAAAAATCAGTACGAAGGAGAAATTATACATCACAAGCAATTCAGACAAACATTTTAATTTTTTTTTTTTTTTTTCCAGCCTTGTATAGAAGACTGTATTTTTCTGGAAATGATCATTTTTTACTATTTGCATCACCTTTTTAATTAATCAAAAGAACTTTTTTTTTTCTGCTGGCTTTGGTTCAGATCATTAAATGAGAAATAAGGAAGATTTATATTAATTTTTTATTGAACTTGATTAAAATTTAAGATTTGTACTCATTAGTTGGTTGATTACTTCTAATACTCGCTAAGTAAATGATTGTTACTAATATACCTTTATTTGTTTCAGGAAACAACTACTTTTACACTAGCAGCACTGGCAACGGAAACGGGCAGAGCTATGTGAGCTTTCAACCACAAGTTGATCATCGACAGAGCCAATTCTCCAGCTTCTTTCCATCCGTTTCATCCTTCCGGGGCACCCAGCCGCCTGCCTATCAAGAAGCGGATTATCAACCGTCGCCATACCAACTCCCACCGCAGTACGACCCATACACCAGAGGTCAATTCCACACAAACCAACACCTCCCACAACCCTTTCATCCGCAGTCTCAGAGGTTCCCTTTTTCGGATGGAATAGATCTTCAAAACTACAACGATTACGATGATAAGGTCAGGTCGACCGCCAATTATTATAATTCCGAGTCTCAGCATCCTCAGGGTTTGGTCGATCAGTTGGATAGCAGTAACAGATGGAGAGGAAGTGACAAGAAGGCCAAACGGCCGGAAGATCCGACCATCCAGCCGCCTCTTACTTCAACTGTGTTCTTCAGGGATTTCGAAAGGATCAAAACAGTGAGGACTACATCGGTCGCGCCAAGAAGATATTCTTCTCCAAGCACTACTGAGGAACCGACCACAAGAGGACGTATACGATACAATGCTCCACCCAGAACAGAATTGAAGGTCAAACCGACAACCTATACCCCGCCTTCTACCTTCTCGCCCAGACAGCGTGGGAGATTTAGGCCTGAGGATTTAAGACATTCACCTTCCCCAACCCCCACCACAACCACAACGACGACTACGACTACGACTACAACGACCACTCCGTCACCCGATGTCCTGTACGACATTTCATCTGACAATGACTACGAAGATGAATACATATTGTCAGAAGAACCGGGCGAGACGCTCGAAACGTTCGAAGAGAAACCTGCGGCCCTTGTGAAGCCGGACTTTAACCTCAGGAATATCACAATGCCCAGGCATCCGGGTCTTTTACCGGAATCGAATGAAGAAAAAGAGATATTAACAACGTCTACAACAACAACCACGACTACTACAACACCTGCTCCAACGACTACTAGACCTAAACCGACCACACTCAGACCAAGAATAGACAGAGTGCCACCGAAAACAACCAAAGCACCGGTCCAAACCACCACTCAAGAAACTATCACGACCCCAAAGGCTGTAGTAGCAAACCAAGTAACTGCACCAAAGGAGGATTCAGATGCAGCTCAACCTACTGAAAGTTGGGTTATTGTTGCTTCAGTTCAAACTAGTCGAAGCGTATCTGGAGCCAGATTTTTGCCCGGCCTTGTTAAACAAGAAGAAACCCAGAAGCCCCTCTCACCCAGTGGCACTCTTGAAAAAGCCAAAGAATCTGAAGGAGAAACGACAGAGAAGGATGCCGAATTGATCCATGAAGAACACTCGGAATCCCAAACTCAAAAACCTGTATCAACAGAAAGCATAATTGACAAATTGGATAGAGTTCAGTCAGAACTTTCAAGCGGAATACTAAATGGGCTCAGGCCTGGAGGTAATAAGATAGAATTGGAAATCCCAGACATGACGACAGAAAAAAGATCTTTCAGTACGTCTACCACTACAGAAGCGTCTACCACCACTACTAGCCCAACTACAACCAGAACGAGTACACCAAGGCCCTCAACTACCACTGAAGAACAGACTGAGGTTACATTCGTTCGAAAATTCGTTCCATCAGCAAAACGAACGACTCCAAAACCTAAAAAATCTTTGCCTGATAATGTTCAATTAGATGATTTGAGTGGTCTCCTACCTCCAGGCTTCAAAATTCGTACTACGAAGACCCCAGATAATTCACACAAAAATCCTACTCCATCTAGCCGCGAAGGAAACGCTCGTTCTACTGGTACTTCAGCAAAGAACAAGATTAAATTTGAAGACGTCGCTTCTTCTTTGTTACCTCCGGGCTTTAAAAAGGATTCCCAATCTGAACCTGAAAAAGAAAAACCTAAAGGACTGGAAAGCCTTATAACTAAAATAACTTTTGACGATGTCAGCTCATTACTGCCGCCTGGATATACTCCCAAAGCCGAGAAAACTTCTGAAAAACCAGAAAAGCCAGTAATCAAATTCGAAGACGTCAGCAAATTTTTACCACCAGGCTATACTACAGAAAAACCCAAATCGAAACCGACTTTCACGAAAATTAAATTTGATACTCCATCTGGTTTACTGCCTCCTGGTTTTAAGCCACATGAAGAAGAATCAAACGACTCAAAAACAATATTGGACTCTTTGCTAAAGAAGGTCGAGATAAAAGATGTTTCCAGTCTCCTACCTCCTGGATTTAAAGCTAATTCTTCAAGTAGCAGCGAGCCTAAGACCGACGCGCCCAAAGAAGAAACAACCACCATGCCAGCAGGGAAAGTTGTCTTCCCAACAAGACCAGGAAGTAGGAAACCTGGGCCTTCCAGGACCAAATCCGCCGGAGGGTTGTCCCCGGTTCAGCCTAAAATTGTGAAGGGATGGCCCACGAGGTTAGTTCCCACATCCCATATAATATTATACTTATTTTATTTCATAATTATTCATTATTATGATATTTTGTAATTCAATTGTATTAGTCTATATCATAATTATTTTTATTTTATCATCAGTCTCTAACTTTTATAGACATGTATCTTCTGCCATTAATTAAGCGGGTAAAAAAATTATTGTACTTTACATAGAAAAATATTATAATAATTATTATTATTTTCCCCACATTTGATTGAAAACCTCCACCAGCCAGTTTATTATACAGATAAATAATTATTATTATTATTAAAAAATTTATTAAATAGTAGTTTAATTAAAAATGAAGTCTCGACTAGATATTAAACCATAGTTTAGTAATATTCTTTTAAAAGAATTTATTGATAATAAATATTTTAATTGACTATTCAAAGCTTTTAGAATTTAAAATTAATATTTGCTTATCTAGGAACTACAGTTTCAGGTCACATCAAACTCCTTTAATATTTTTTCTGAGAATGAATTCGAAATACAATCAAAATCCTAAAATAAAGACAAAAATATAATTTATTTTATTCTAATTTCTAGTTAATGTATCTTATTAGTGGTCTTTTTATAATTAATGATTTTGTAGAATTAAGCAAATATACATATAAATAATGTTTGTTTATTTAATGTTGTTGATTAAATTAAGTAAATTTACCTAATATATTAAAAGTTCATATTTTGATCAATATTATTTATTGATGAATTAATAAACAATACGTAAGATTATTCTACACTTATGAGTATACAGTCAGACAATTTTTCAGAAAATTCAAAGGTCCTTTTTCAAGAAAATGAAAATTTCTCTACTAAAATTAAGGAATAATTTTGAAGTAAAAAATATCTTTTATAAAACTATGTAGATTCTTCTAGCCCTATCTTTTTAAAAAAATTGTCTGTCGGGTCTAGACCATCTTAGGGGCGTACAGTAACATATATATCCACGTGAACATCCCCTTCCCAGTAGCAGTGCCTACTTGTATGCCTACTCTTCAAATGTCGAAGCAGAACACAAAGGCCGGAAACCGCTGTACTTTCTGGCTGGCTCTGATGTAGAGAAGACGTGTTGTTCCACCACTACATCTACCAGGAGCAACATTCCTTCCGTGTCCTTTTCAAAATCTGTTTCGTCTGATGTCTTTTTATGACAATGCTCCTTCAACTTTGCTGCTGACGTCTAAGATCTCCCTTGCTGGCACCCCAACTCCGGTCTCTCTCAGAAGTATTCTCTTCTTGAAGAGGATCGACCTATACCTATACCTTAGGTCAGTTCAAGATTGAAAGTAGCGATTAGTCTTGAAACAGAAACCTGTCTCAGAAAGGCAGCTAACAATATTGTCCTCTGCAAAGGTATGGATTTTTGCAAAAGCAGTTGATTCCGTAGTAAATGCCCATACGGTCTTAACACCAGCGAGTGTACGACAAGAAACGCTTTGGTATCCCAACGTGCTTTTTCTAATAATGACTATTAAAAAATGTTTTTAAACTTCATATAATATTAATTGAATGATACATTTATCTTACTTTATGCCCTTAATAATATTAAAAATTAATATATTTTGTTTATTACATATTCATTAGTATGTTACACATGTAATTGTTTTCATAGAAGATATCAGGTTTAAATAATAAAGTGTGTGTTCCCCACATTTATTTATTTTCTTCTCAAACGATTTTCGGCTCTAATGAGCCATCTACAGGAACTCTTCAATATTGTTGATATGTCCATGGTGTACTTGCCGAAAAGATTTGAGGGGAAAATAATTGTGGGGAATATGAGGGGGGGGGGGGGGATTTCATCAGAATCCATAAATGTACAATCTGTTTCAATCAATATGTATGACATATTACCTATACTTGTATACAGATTTACAAATATTATGTTGTAAATTTGTGTACATTAATGAAATATGATTAGAATTAATATTTAATGTAAACAAGCGTTCTCTTGTAAGCTATGATTTTCAACAGGGCAACTACTGAGTTCACTGGATGGCCTACCCCCTCAACAACCCCTATCTCCGTGGAGAAGATCCTTGCAGCTGCTAAGGCGGCCGCTGCCACGAGTACCACGGCCGAGCCTACCACAACCACTACCACAACAACAACCACCACAACCACAACTCCACGCCCAACAACCCCCGGTATCTGTTCCGAGGACTGCGATATGGCGGCAACAATACGTCTTGTCGGGGGGGCCAAGTGGTTGCCTGAACTACTGGACCGCAACACCAAGGAATGGCAGCTGCTTGCAAACGAAGTCGCCAACCAGGTACGTCTCTTGTACTTTGTAAGTTTTAGGCGTAGAGCAGAATCTCTTGGATTGCTTTTGGTATGGCTCGGTTTGTCTGTGCAATAACGCCCCAATCTTCAAAAGCATTGCGAGACTATGTTCACAGATGTTTAGTGTACAACTCTCTCTCTTCTAAGTACATAAAAAGGGACGTAAATCAAATAAGAACGTTTTGAAAGGAAAAAATTATTTTAAAAAGTAGATGTAAAATGTAATTTTATGCCATTTATGTTCTTCGGTTAACATCATTCAAAAAATTTTTAATCAGGGATGTGATATATCTTGTAAATATTAAGGGAAGATATTAAAGAATGTAAATTCTTTCGATGAGAGCTTCCTCTACTCTTCCCAAATTTTTAAAGCTGGAATCGGGCAACAACATATTGAAAAAAGACCGCCTGAATCCCTTAATTTAAAAAAAAAATTCACTTCTGGATTTTTATTTGATGATTTAAATCAGAATTTTAAAAGCCTGAGAAAATGGAACAGGCAATAATGAAATATTGTGACTACTTATGGCTCCTACAAAGATTAAGTGAATTAAATTAATTTCATAATTATGGATTAAAGTGTTCCAGTGCCTCGAGGGAAGGAATTGTCCTGAAAGTTGACAACCAGGAATTTCTTTCCAACACACTTCCCATTGATTTAATAAAAAAATTCCTTGATACATTCGCTCTCTTGTTTAAAATTCAAATTGTATTTCCGTTCAAATCGATTTCGCCCTCTGTTTGCTCATTTCCAGATACTTTTTAAATGCCTTTTGCTCCTTGTTAACTAAGTAATTATCTAAAAATGAACAACCCAAATTGCTAATTAAAAACCAATTAATATTAAAGTAGGTTAAATAAGCCCTCAAATAAAATCAATATTCTCTTCTGCTCTCTGTAGCCAGGGGCAAGAGTGATTAAATTTAAAAAAAATAAATGTATATAAAGTGTGTTGAGTTTTCATTGTCATCATTCGACAAAATGTTTCTTTTTTTTCTGCAATTCCTTACTATTGGCTTATTTTCATAATCGAATATTTTAGTCCATGTACGTATTCCAAAGAAGTAAGATAGTGAGGACTATTGTGTTTTCTATTATATTTGGGTATGAAAGTCTTAGCGAAATATATCCTGCGTACGTGTATATGGTGCGTCGGTAAAATTTACCACGGAGAGACAGCAAATTAAGCAGATTAAATTATTAAACATTTTTTATAAAAGAAGATTGCATGTAAGAGTACTGACATATTTGATCTCACAAATCAAGAGGACTGCAGGAGATGAGGACGAGGAGGTCTGCTCAATCCTTATAAATAAATGCAATGTACTCGAATTATATTTTATTCATACTTTTTTCATAAATCTTCATAATATAAAATATTGTTATTTTCCTTCTCAAAAGCTCCCTCCATCTCTCATCCCTTAACTTCATTTCAGTAATTAATCTTCAACTTGTAGAAAAAACACAGATTCTGAAGTTCTAATGGAGAGATTTTGACCCTAGAGATTATTAGCAGAGAATTTTTGTTGGGGATCGGTCAAGATTGATAAAAAAAAAAAAAAAATAGAGAAATGGGTATTTTTGTAGGGCTAACTTTGTAAATCATCTTCATCATCATGAAGGCGAGAAAGGGATATCTTGCCACCCGGATCAAATGTTCCTAACTGAGATTTCGGATCAACCTTGACTGAACCGCAAAAAAATTTTTCTGCTAACAGACACAGAAGTTGTTTAGTCTGAAAAGATTGTAGATCATTTCCAGTTACATAAACTTTCCAAATCACATTAAGAGACTTTTACGTTCGTAAATATCTTAAAAAATTTATTAGTGAAAAAAAAAATAAGGTCGCAAGAGCTGAAACGATTGTCGTAAAGTCTCATAAATCTTCAGAAGGGGTACTCATTTGATGTACCTTTGAAGGGCTACTTTACTTATGAGAGCTTATGATGGATCAAATTTTGATCTTCTCCAAAGTGGAGTCTATGAAGATTATTTTAAACTATTTAAAAGTCATACCACGGTCCCAAAATGAGAACCTCGAGAGAGAGATGTTAAAAGGCCAGAGAAGGTGTGAGTATGTGAAGGGCCTCCACAAACATAAAGCCAATTAATAGTAAGCCCTGGAGGAACACACCCAGCTGTGCTGTTCCATGGGTGTGTAGGGCTGTACCCGCTTCTGTAGCCAGTGAAAATCGCCCATTTCCACCCACAACAGACCTGGTTAGAATGAGGCCTGCTTTCCTCCCTGCGGAATCCCACAAATTATACAAACCCCTGCTTTATTAATTCTACATTATATTATAGAGGCTTTTGAGAATTATAAAGGATCTAATTACAAGAGCATATCAAATGTTATATATGTGCTACGGTTTTTCATTCAATTATTTACAAATTTTTCTCGATAGAACTTTATAAAATTTATTTTTTACCAATAAAAAAATATAGTCCATTCAAATTTGTGTATATATANATATAAATTTATTTACTCGTTTAGCCATTGCGTATCACTTATTCTTATAAATTCATTTGTATTTGTTAACTTACTAATGGAGTAACTTTAAAAGTTTATCTCTAAATCGGGAAACTCCAGTTCTGATATGCTTCGGCATGAAAATCAGTCTGCTTGATCTATTGTTGCTTAGAACACACCCTGTGTTCTAGCACCCTGCTCAGCTGAGCTAGAGTTCGGGAGTGTTAGAAATGTCACGGTTATCTAATGATCAACGCA
Source organism: Oncopeltus fasciatus (assembly GCA_000696205.2). Taxonomy (NCBI): domain Eukaryota; kingdom Metazoa; phylum Arthropoda; class Insecta; order Hemiptera; family Lygaeidae; genus Oncopeltus; species Oncopeltus fasciatus. Next base: position 65,887 of record KZ808222.1, read on the forward strand.
TTCTTGAACGTCGATGGCATTTGATTTGAAGGCGAAAGGTCACATATTAATGACAATAACTCTTACAATGATTATTTATTACCCGACTTGTTTCGCGGTAAGGGGCTTAAAATATATTGTATAATTTATAAAGATGAACCTTCCTCTTCGAAAGCTATGTCAAGTCTGATTGATTTTTAACTTATACAATGACAATTTATTTAAATTAGTTGAATAGTTATAAAAACAATTACATATATTTATATATATTTTCATTTCATACATATATTTTCATTTTTAACATATTAAGTGTTTAAAAAAATAAAAATTAAGTTGTATATGAATGAGAACTTACTTATTATCTACCAAATAAAGTAACGATTATTTTATCAACATTTGTGTATCTATTATTTTCAATTTTTTATACATATCATCTTATTAGATACAAATATTGTTAAGATTTTACAATAGTCAAGGTACATCATCAATAAATTGATTTACATATTTTTTTAGTGTGTATGATTTGAGTTTTAATCTTATGAATTTTAATCATGAAGAAACCCCCCCCCCCCNAAACCCCCCCCCCCCCAGGAGTAAGGTTAAAGAAGGTTTACAAACCTACAAGACCTACCTATAATCGATAAATCTATATTCTCATTAACTATTATCCCAATGTAATGTAGTATTGCTATTGTTTTTAATGTAGTATTATATTGTTGTTTTTATTATTTACTGGTTTTATCCTATTATTAATAATGTGAATTTTTATTAAATTTTATTTTTATTTATTTTTACGTTCACGTTTTCAAAATAGAAACTTTTTTAATGTATTTGAATGCGTGTTCCGTAAGATAATAGACTTCATGTCTCTATTGTCGATATTTTTTTTTAAATATTGACGAATTCTACTTTTTAATTTTCGCGACGATTCTTAAAATTTGTAAATTTGTTCAGTACCTAGACGCAAGTGATACTTTGTGAGGATTTTGAGTAAGATTCCCGAGCAAGGATGGCGGCTGCGCTGAACAGGAGGCGTTACTGTTTTCAACTTGAAATTGGCGGGGGGGGGGGGCAAAGATGAAGGGGACAAAGAGCTCTGTTAATTGTCACCAAATAGGCTTTTCGTTGGCGCGGCCTAAAGCGAGAGGCCAAACCCGAGAGTCGCAGGTAATTACAAAGCTCCTCTCGTCTCTCAAAGCTGGGCTACTTGGCCCCCCACTCTTGTAGTCCCTCGGAGCCCCTGGTGTATACTTGTTTGTGTTAGACTAAGTCAAACACCTCGAACGCTGATCGGATCTCGATGGCTTCCGAACAGGAAGCTTACAGAATCATCTAACAGGTATATTCAGATCTCTACAACATGTACTTTCAGAATGCATTCAATACTTAGCTAAGGGCATTTTTACTTGCACTTAATGAAATTACAGCTGCAGCGGTGTGAGAGTGGAACTTCTGAGAGAAAGAGAAATTTCAAGAAGGTTTTTCACCCTTTTTTCATTTTTTTTTTTTTTTTAATGCTACAATTACAAATTATTAGGGTGACAACCCTTCCTTAAACGCCTATTGCACGGAGCAGACTTATATTTTTTTATAAATAGCTGCCGGTGCCTCGAAGCCGCAGCGCCAGACTTCGGAGTTCAACTCCCATCCCTAGGCCGGTTGGCCTACACACACATACATGTATATATGTATGTATGCGTGTGTGTGTGTGTGTGTGTGGTTTTTTTTTTTTTTTTTGTTAAGGTTCTCTAGATTCCGTTATTATTGAAATAACGAATCCAAATTCGGTATTTGGGCCTCTATTTGCAATTCGTTAAATTAATTCCTTAACGGTTAGTGAAAAAGAGAATTTAAAAACAGTCAAAATTTAAATATCGTTATTATAATATTTACTTTTTCTTTAATGATAAAAAATTAGAAAAGTTTATTAAATTAGTAAAATGTTATTTAATACTATTTATATTCCAAATAGCTTTTAAGAAGTCGCACGAGGAGAAAGATGATTACAGAAAGTTTTAGGAGTGCGATTTGATGGATTAAGCGCCCCCCCCCCCTCCCACCACTCCCGAGTTATCCCTTTTCGTAGTCTGCATTTTTAGCATTTTCTCCTTCCAAAAAATTTGGTTTTTGATATGGAATAGGTCGTACGTCAGAGGTACTAAATTCAGATTATAGTCATAGATTATATTTATATTAATATATTTGACATTATATATCATAAGTTATTAAAAGCCTAATATGTCTGAAAATTAAAGATTTTTTTTTTTAATAAAACTTTATTAGAGATTATATTCTACTCATTTTTTGGAATTTGTAATGTACTGGTTGTAGTAATAATAATAGTATTTACAATAAAAGTTAATATACATAAAATTTAAAAAAAAAAATAAGTGTAACGCATAAGTATTTAAATTAGCGTGTACTTCGCTTGATGAAGAAGCTGCCCAATGACACTACCCCTAAATCACTATTTACAATATTTACAGTTGTTTGTTTTTCCATATTAATATTATGAAGTGTTGGCAAAGAGAAGGTCTCGCGTACATTTCCTATTCAGGCGGCGTGGTGGATTATCAGGATGGGTAATACTGGATTTAGTTTTGGCTAAAGAATTGGGATTCATGTAAAGGTCAGAGTGGAATGTATTAAAACGGGTAGTGATAACGTCTTTTACAAAAGGGGTTTTAAGGTCATTGTGGAGTAAGGAGTTGGCGACGAATCAACTATGATTCTTAAGATTTTGGATTGGAAGGACTGGATTCTTTGGATGTTAGATGGTTTAGCAGTTCCCCACAGTTCGAATCTATACGTCCAAATAGATCTCAGTAGCGTCTTATAAATGGTAAGTTTTTTAGTCACAGTTAAAGTTGCGGTTTAATAGCTAGTAAAGTTGTCCAAATCTCCTATTTAATTCCTGTCTTTTGGTATTTGTATGTGTGTTCCATGTTAATTGGGAGTCAAAATGAACCTGACGCAGGAAGTTGGGATAGGGATATCATTAAAGTAAATTCTGTCAAGTTGGTTCTTTCTTAGTGTGAACCTAACATGCATTTGCCTTTTTTGAACTTGAGGCGGCAGCGCTGGCTCCATCGCTGTATGTCCATGAGATGGCGTTGGAGATTTTTCTGGCTGTAACTGAGTCGGCATCGGAAGAAAGGATTGCTTGGTCATACGCAAAGTTTGCAAGGAGTGTGTTAGGATGAGAGGCAGTATACTGGATAAAAAGGATGGGCCCGATTGTGTGCCTTACCCCCCGACCTTTTGAAACTCCCGCCTTCACTTGGTAATAGTCGGAGTAATCTAATCCTTGTAGGACCCGTAAGAATCGTTTGGTTAGGCAGGAGCGAAGGATAAGGTAAAGGGTGCTTGGGAGGATGGATTTTAATTTGTACTCTAGTCCGCGATGCCAGACCCTGTAAAATGCTTGCGACACATCGAGGATGGCACCAACACAGAACTGCTTGTTCTTGAAAGAGGAAGATAAACAATCTACAACACGGAACCGTTGGACCGCGGAGAATGTGGCTCGGAAACCAAATTGTTGTTTTGAAATTATTTGGTGATCGTCTGGGATTGGTATTAGCCTTTTAAGAAGAATCTTCTCAAAGACCTTCGAAAGAAGGAGAAGCAATTTTATTGAGCAATATGAAAAAGGATTACTTGGGGGTTTAGCAGGCTTTGGGAAGAGGATTACACTGGATATTAAAATTACTAAAACACTAAATAAAAAATAATTATATACATACCTTTATCTATTTACGCCATTTTTATCCCCTCTTCATTCCTTTGCCCCCTTACGATGAAATGAACCCTTCTGGCTACTGCCTCCATGCTGTGTACAGACCTATGCTACCCTCCCCACACACTAAAGTGGCCTGTTAATTTTGTATTTTAAATTTAATGTTTTCTATGGTGGTTTAAACTATCTATATTGTCAGAGTTTGCTTCTCGAACTAATGATTTACGGCGGTTTAAAAATTACAGGATTTGCAGTTTTCTACACAGCGGTGATGTAGAAATCTCGAACTAGAAGAGATCCGTTCCCTTTGGTGAAATTTACAGGAGGAAGAGCCCTGAACAATGTTTTTGTGACCAAAGAAACGGCCGACGATCCGAGAAACACCGAAAATTGTGGTAAGTGGATTNCTCATTTCTATTTATTTATATTTCTCCTTATAAAGTTATTAAGTGTCTATTTAGGTCTTTAAGCCTCAATTTCTAAAACGATCCTTTAACTCCTAGGATTATGAAGTCCTCTTTGTCTCCGGGCACAAATTTGTTTTATTTTAATTTCCAATTATTTTGAACTTCAAGGTAGGCCCCCTTTGCGAGCTCCCCCCTTCTATTCCCATCCCCTGTGGTAATGGCTCGAATCAACTAAGCAGGCTTATCATTAAAAATTCCATTGTACTATAAATGAAAAGTAAATATTAATCAAGAGGGATAAGGACTGTTGGCAAGAAAACCTTTTAGAACCGATCCTCCTTTGCTCCTCACAAGAATTATTCCTTAAGGTCAAAAGGGTGGGGGGGGAGGGAGTCTTGCCTCTTTTGGCTAAAAGACATTTTTCCTTTCTTAAATTAATTTCTATAGGGTCCCCTACCCCTCGCCTCCCACTATTCATTTCCTTTCAAAACCAGACGAAAATGGCTCCTTGAAACCTTAACTATTTAGACCGGTCGCTCTATAGAGCCCCATCTGTTTCTCGTTCTTTCTTTCTCCATTTTTCTAGACAGGCTCAAGACTCAACGATCATAACATCCGTAAATTTATTATTATAATCATATTATCGTTATAACAGTAACAACGATGTTTTAGAAACAAAATATAGAATATGAGCTTTAGAAAATTACATTTTGACTCTGCTGAGTTCTATAAACTTTTCCATAAAACAAATAACAACAAACTTGTTAAAACATTTAGTCCACCTCTAAACTTCCCTTTTCTTTCGTCTTAATTAAAATTTAAAAAAATTGTTTTAACGGATATCCAATTAAAAGACTAAATACCGAGTTTGATTTCTAAAATTTAAAACACTCGAAATTACTTTATTAAATATCTTTCTTAATATGCGTCTTCTTGGAAAATGGTACATAACAAATACATTATATAATTACACTATTTTATTCTATAGATTTTTTCCTAGGTCTAATAATAACGAATTATTATAGTTTTAAATTTTGGTTTATTTCTGAACCTCTGACTCATACCTAAATGAGATTCCTGATAATGTTTTCTGTATTCAGCTGCCATTCGAGCTTTGCTTTATTTACTTAGGTCTGATTTTTTTAACGATCTGAATTTTAATCGATCTCGTCAAAGACTTAATTCCCATTCGTTTCTCCAAACTCCTTTCCCGCCTCATACAACATCCTAATCCCTTAGCCAACGAACTATCCTCCCAAACCCATTCCGATAATCTTATATGGCGACTTAAACGGAGATGGCCCCGTGATCTTCTGTAATAAGAGAACCCAGTTAAAGCTATTTATATTAACTACCCATATATATATATATTTAT
>KZ808222.1:71860-84410 GCA_000696205.2 Oncopeltus fasciatus
TTTTTTTTTTTTGTTTTTTTTGCTGGGTTAGCCTCCCTTGCAACCACTAAGGGTCATTGGAGGGAGGGGCTATCTACAGGTTGCCACCCCATTCTAAACACCCATGGCTCAGGACAAGCTTCTATATTATAAATAAAAGATTGACCTGGGCGGGATTTGAACCCGCAGCACCAGGATTGCGAGACCCGTACAGATCCCCTGAGCTAGCCCGGCGCCCCTTATTAATAATTGTTAATAACTCCCTGGATGCTAGTAGTGCAGGACACATAATATGGAGCGTTAGCAATTATTCTGAGCATTTTGGAATGTGAGGATTGTAATCGTTTGATATTGGAAGGCTTAGCGGCACCCCACAGTTCTGAACCGTAGGTCCAGATTGGTCGTATTATGGTCTTGTAGATGGTCAGTTTGTTTTCTATAGTGAGCTGTGAACGCCTGTTTATAGGGCTGTATAAGAGTCCGTGGCGTCTGATGAGTTCTTATCGCTTGATTTTAATATGTTCACTCAAGCTTAGTCCTGAGTCAAGGTAGAACCCATGGGAACGGACTGAATCGGAGAGAGGTATAGGGATTTTATTGTATGTCACATTATTAGGAATATCTTTTCTTAGCTGAGAATTTACCTGTACGCATTTTGACTCATTTATTTTAATTCTTCATTTACTGCACCACTGCTGAATAGCATCAAAGTGGTGTTGGAAGCGGTTTTGGAATCAAGGTGAGAGGAGAGGATCGTTTTTTCATCTACGAAGAGGGCTAAGGGAGTATTAGGATGGGTGGGGATATCTGCAGTGCAAAGGCTAAATATGATAGGTCCAAGCAAACTGCCCTGAGGAACACCCGCTTTCACAGGGAAGTAATCGGAGTGATCTGATCCGGCGAGGAACCTAAAGAAACGTTAAGAAAGGTAAGATTTAAGGATTAAGGAGATGGTACTTGAAAATATAATCTTGAACATTTATAGTAGACCAGTATGCCTTGCTCGGACAAATGCTTGAGGGACGTCTAGAAATGCACCAGGACAGAATTTCGATGTGGTTAGGAGCCAAACTGGTGATTACTTCTTCTTTCTAAAGATAAGCGCTTTCGATAGTAGTCAACCATCCTCGGGGCGAATATAGTTTTGACCACATTCTCGAATACTGTCTGCAAAGCGTCAGTCCGTTGAAGATCTGACAGTGGTCGATAAAGTGGACTAGTTCGGCCCCTGGATGGCAATCTACTGCCGAAAGCGTTCACCTTTGGAACAGAAGACAATCAATGGATTCATATAAGTATATTAATTATATATTCATTAGAGGGAATAACTATAGTTTGTAATTAGTTAAACTCCATCCTGCCACTATATCCCAGCTTAGGTCTGTCTCTTAAAAAACTTTTTTTGATCCGCCTTTTTCACCTATGGTAAAATAGGGATTTTGACCTCAGTTTAGCCTGTAATGTTTAGAACTGAGGTTGAAAATATGAAGGTTAAAGAAAACTTTAAAGAAGTAATCTCACTAATTAAAAATTATCATTATTACTTCCAGATTATTATTGATTTTTTAAATTAAATATTTTTTTTTTTCAGCTTGAAGCAGTGTATAGCAGTTCAGATTCACTAAGCAAGTGGTACAGAAAAATAACTATTGATGGTTTTAGGTGAGTTTCCCTGAATTTGTGTGAGTGTGCGTGAGCGTGTGGGTCGTAAGTGTTTGCGTCCGTCTTGCGTGCGTGCTTGTGCGCGTGTGTGTGTTTAGTTAGTAACCTGTTATTCCTGACCATGAATACGCATTTCAATGACAATGAAAGATGAATTAAATGCATATTATTATTTAATCAGAAAAGATCAAACTTGAAATAATTTTGCTACCTGTTCCCCGGCTGAGTTTTTTTCTACCTCCCTGTACGATTCAAATTAATAATTTTGCTGAAGTTCATTGTAAACTGCTGAAGTTAATTAAATAGTCAAAAACATAGTCAGCTAAAGGCCCAATAGCTTCTTCTAATGGTTGCCAATTGTAATATAAATAATCATATTTTTTGTAAATTATTTCTTTGGTAAGCGATTAGGTCATTCTACTAGCTTTTTGTTATTGTGTGAAAATGTAATTTATTTTGTCGTCACCCACAAGTTTGGGCAATTTACCTTTCTGGAGTTTTGTTGAGTTTTCATTAGTATTAGTGACATGCAAAGAAAGAAATGTTAGTTTATTTTTCATATTTTGAGGATGACCTTATGTTTAAAGGCCAAAAAATAATTTTGAAAAATCATTTCACTCTATATATTTATAAACTTAGACTTTTGTGAAATAATTATTTCCTCTCTTTTTTCTGCATAATTATTTCTTAATGAAAAAAAAAAACTACAGAAAATAAGAATGGCTAATAATTAAGAACTTGAAATCTATTTACTGACTTCTTGACATTATAAAATATCACAAAATTTTTTAAATCCAGTCTAATTTTTAATTAGTAATGAATACTGCCTGAAGTAAATTTTAAAATAAAATGACAATTACAATAGAAAAATATTTATTATCAATATTCAAAGTAATATATTCATAAATATCCTCNAAATTATTTATGATTTATCTAAATAATAATTAAATTTTATTTTTTATAATATATTATTACAAACATTGGTAAAAATAATCTCTTATGTATTTGTTCTGTTTAGTGAAGGGAGTGTGTTAGTGGACTATGTTGTTGAACTCAGTGAATTAGGGAGGACAGTGAATACAGCTGAGATGAAGAGACTATTCCACGAAAGTTTGTCTCGCTACTCTGCTAACCAGGCAGCTATTGGAGCCCAACCTCTCATCAGTTCCAACAGTACTGAATATCGGCTTGGAAAATTCATGATTGACCCAAAGTTCACTGATTTCATAGGTCTGTATCTTTATATATATATAATCATCACATCGCCAAAGTTATAATTTCTTATTTAAAGAAATCTTATTGAAAACATTCAATTGTAAGAAAATATTCTATAAATTTTGAGATGTTGAAAATATAATTTATTTTTATAATTAATGAATGCTTATAAACATTTTAGTTTCTAAGGCCTGAATTTTAATGATTCAGTGATGAATGCACAAGAGCCATAATGCTTTTTGCAGTTTCTTTAGTGCTCATGCAAGGGTATTAGTGATTAAGAAAGATAAACTATGTTAATAAGAGGAAGCAGAGCTGCAGATCTTCTCATTTATGTTGAAAGCCCTTATTTCTTTATTCTATTTATCTAAGAAGGGATATAATCTATGCAATTGTAGCCCTTCTTACATAGGTTCCTATTACACTTTGATCAGCTAATTAGAAAGATCTCTTAGACTTCATTGGAAAATTTCATATTTGTGTCTATGTTTGATGCAGAAGGATAATTTAACTTAAATTTAGTTCCAAAAAAGTGCCATTACCTAGTTCGAGGATTAAAAACCCCTTTTTAAAGGGAACTACTAAAACTAAGCAAATTCCTCATTATCATATTTTAATAAATATTATATTTAAACTAAGTAAATAAGGGTAGACCCTTAGATAAATTTTTCTTTTTTTTTTCTGATACAAAATTTGGATTATTAAATATTTATTCAAATGGTATGCACCGCTCTTTATTGAATTGAGTTCGAATTGTGTCTACTAAACTATTGACACCATTCCTATAAATATTAAATAAAAATAATAACAATGAGGAGAGGTTAGTCTCTTAGTTTATTTCTTCAGCTCCCAAGAACAAATCCCTGACTAAAATCTCCTCAGAAAGCTAAATACCTCCAAAATGAAAATAATAACATTTGAGTAAACTAGAAAAATTAATTATTTGAATAAATGTTTTAATGCACAGCATTATGTCCTCATAAGTGTAATTATGTTACCAAAATAGGGTGAACAAATATCAGGTTTCTAGTTAACTCATTATTAATTAATTTCATTATTAAACAGTGTAAAACTTATTTAAATGATCATTTTAATGTTTCTTACTGAAATTAATTTAATTTAAATAAAAATTATGGTTGCTGGAACTTAAACAATTTTTTAGTTGTGTTGGTTTCCATGCTAACTCCCATTCCTAATGATATTGCTTATTTAATAAGCATCTTATTTGGATAATTATTTTAATGGTATAGCCCAAGTTTAATTTTTTTTCAAGCAAACTCACTCACATAGTTATGTATTAATTTTAGCTGCCCCCTAAAAAAGTCCTGAAAACTACATTTCTTTACTATAAAACTCAAATCTCAATAACTACATTTCTTTGGACCTCACTAACTATAAAATGAAATAAACATTATGAATTAATATTGAGTCTTACTGTTTACTGACACAAAATATTAATGTATCACAATTAACCCCCTATAGCAAAAGGTGAAAAAACATCTTCTGAACGAACTTCTGTTATGAGCCAACATGCTCATTAATGCTATTTCCATTCTAGAGACTTGAAGACCTTCCTGCTATTCCTTGGCATGAAAGTGAGCCATAATATCTCATAAAATTCTTCAGTCAGAAATAAAAAAATTTAAAGAATAATTGTCCTCTTCAACATTTTTCATTCAATCAAATTACTCTTGTTCATGCCACTAATCAAATAAAAATTTCCACTTGAGTGCTTCTTATGATTGGTTTAGATCTAACTTACAATTCTTGGAATGGATCTTCTAAGACATTTCTGACTGCTAAAATATGATTATTGCCCTATTTTGTTGCTAGGAATCACATAGTATATCTATTGCCTGTCTATTTTCTTGTATCTTAGCTTACTTCATGTTATAGGATGAATTTAAAAACCTTTGATGCTTCTTATGTAACCAAATATCTAGTTAATCAGGATTTCTTCAGTCAGTTTAGAGAATTAGTTTTAGACAAATTCCTTTTGAAAGCTAATTATCAAAGTCTGGAGTATGTGATGAATACTTTGTTGAATTAATGAAGATTATTATAAGGCATTATTGTGTGCTCAGAAATGTCATATATTATCCTGAAAATCAAAGGATCTCTTCCTTGAAAAGGATTTCATCTTAGCATTAATTTATGTACCATTGGACTAAATCAAGTCATTTATGGTCGCTGTAAAATTAATGCAAAAATAAATGTTATTGGCACTATATTTTCTTTTAGCCACTAAAGCTAACCAGTTAGAAATGATACTCGATAAGGTAGGATACTCTTTCAACTATACATATGATGCCTGAAGAAGATTAATTACTAATATAATTTGGCCAGTAATAATATAATTTTGAATAATTTCCTCAATGGATTATGTCACCTATTTGAAACTCAGAGATTGATAAATAAAGGAAACCAATGTCCTGTTTTTGAAGAAGTAAGTAGCCATCATATTGAGCAAGATTTCTTAACCCATTCCAGATAGTTGGGAGTGGCTGATCTGCTCAGTAAAACTCTTTAGTCTAAGCCTTAAGTAATCAAATGGAACTTTTCAACAAGCTCCAAAGCTCATGGCCAAAAACCTAATTAATACCAGTCCCAACATAGGGCTATGAAAACCTGATGATATGTGTAAACATAAAACTAGAGAATATAAATTATATATATATATANGATCAGGAAAATAAAATACTCCAAAATTGTTGGTTAATTATTTGCAGTTGAGCTCTGCACACTGATATGTTATCATAAACCTCCCTCAGATATCTCTCCAGACATCACAATCGCCCTGATGATGGCTTACAAGTTAAGCCCATAAAATAGTTACCGAACAATTTTGTAGTTTTTTATTTTTCTGATCATGGCCGAAACCCTTACTAATTTCTCCAGCATAATAAATTAACTTTAGTTTATTTTGGTGTAATTTATTATTGACCACTTGACAAAATATTTTCTGCAGTGTCACGCTTAATTTACATGAAATTTATAAGGATATATACTACCGAAAGAAGAATAAAAACCAATGGTTAGAATATAGAAACAAGCTTGCCTTTTGTTTAATATTAAATATTAAAGATCAAATATTTGATTTATTATATGAATGTATAAACTGTATACAGAAACAAATCGACAGACATTGACAAATTCAATAACCCTATTTCTGATTAATTTTATTTTACACTATATTTATCCCAGTATGAACAGACTCTCTCCTTGATGTCTTTTGCTAATATATAGTATATTAATTATTATATTAAGCAAGTAATTTATTCATTTTTATTCAACTTTACAGTTAGTAAATCGACATAAAAGTGCAAAAGCCAAACAACCTACGGCCCTCACAGAAGACATGCTCCATGAACTTAATAAGAACCACATGGGAGGATTGGACAATTTTGGTGCTGATGATCTTTACAATATGGAGGATGTCTGGAATGATAAGCCACCAAAGAAGGTACAACACTTCATTATTTCATTTTTTTTTAGTGCCTTCTACTATATTGACAGTTATTTTTAAAGCCCAATTTTATTGCAAATATTGAATTAAAGGTCTCTTTTGTAAATAAATCTGGATAAAAAAAGATTGTGTAAATTTGAATTGGTCAGATCCCTTTGAATAGAATTATAATTATTATACCTTAGATTTTCCATTTTCATTTGATCCATGGAATCTTTGAAGATGGCCAATCTTAGGAAGCCTGATTTTTTTTTTTTTTTTTTTTTTTTTCAATTGACAAACATTAAAATCCAATCTTTTCCCCTTTAAATTTTTAGTTCCAAATTCAAGAATACTTATTTTTCTATGATTGTTTTTAGTATAGTCAAATCTATTGCTCTTATTACTTCTAAGAAATGAAGCTAAAATTTTCCAATCTAAGACAAAAATTTATTAGTTTTTTTTATAATCTTCTTTGTAATAAAGCTGCCAACACTGATTATAAAATGAGTTATTAATATTGTGATAGAACTTCCTAATGTCGAAGGGAATGCAAAATTTTTTGGAACGAAATTAGGTTCGGAAAGAGCCTAAAAACATGTAGTTTAAAAATTGGATAATAATTTTAAATAAAATTCATGCTGAGAATAATAGGAAACTTTATTGAAAATAGTGCAGTGACAAACAAGGCTCAGATATAAGGCTTAGACTGTGTCTCAGTTCTTAGCAAGAACTCTTCCTTAGTTCTCTTCCTTATTCTTATTTGCAATATTTCTGACTTTACTTTTAATTCCTAAAAATTTAAATTAGTAAATATATAAAAAAATAAATGATAAAAGCTGACCCATGCATTGTTGTAATAAAAGCTCTGAGTATGATAAAATTGTAGGCTGGTTATGGTTAGTGAATATAAAAAGACTAGAGAAGACAAGGGAAGTTGCAGACCTCTCACACTCTTTGTTAGTACTATCCCATTCCAAAATAAGTAAGAAGTTATTTCTTACTGACTTTTTTGCTCCACGGTCCAATTGTTTTCCACCAATTTTTTTTTTTTTTTTTTTTCGCCTTCTTAAGAGTATTAAAGTGTTAATCTTTCAATATTTGAAAAAGGGGAGAGACCTCAAGTCCCAAAAATAACAATTCTTGCATCCTTCATGGCATAATGTTCTTAATAGTGTTATGAAGACCTATAAAGACTGTCTTGTAGTGACATTGGGTAATTTTCGCTTTCTTTACAGTAAAATCCTTTAACTGAATACACTTTATACCAAACAAGGAATATGCAATTATTTTCCCACAATTATTCATTTAATATTTCCTAATTAGTGTTTTATCTTAGATTATATGAAATTTAAATGTTTGTTTGTTTATTCGAGGATTTACGGCGCTCAACTGCTGAGGTTATCAGTGCCCTCCATATTGAAATTTAAATGTATTGAAGTAATCAATTATTGTTAATTTTTGCAGAGGTCTTCTGGGTCACTTCAAGAAAACAGCATGGCCAATCTATATGACAGTTGGAGATCAGAATGGAACGGTTATTATTACAATGCCTACTATGGAACTGGATCTGGTTACAGTGGACGCTCTGATTATGATACAAATTTCTAATCTTTTTCTCAGATTTTTATTGTTAAGACTTGACTTCAGATGTAAATTATGTGTTAGCTGGAATTCTGTTTGGCTTGTTTAGGATATTCATCCAGACAATTACAGGAGATACACTCAACAGTATTTTTAAAATAAAAAGATTATCCATTAAATGTAATATATTGTTGTTCTTAAATAGTTTAATATTTTCCAAATTTATTACAAATTGTTTTGGTATTTAAGTGTAAATCCAAATTCTACTAGGTAGAATATAAGAATTTCTCAATGTGATTGTTGCTATTAATATTTAAATTGTTAACATTTCCTATAAACCATTATGTTCTTCATAGTAGCATTTTGCTCCTATTAATAATTATTAATAATTAGAGGATATTTGCAAATTCTGGTAATTTTCCTTCTCTAAAGTTGCTAGAATTAAAATGGCCTTAATTGAATATTGAATTGAAAATTTATATTATAACTCTTCATGTTAGATTTATACACTCTACTACTAAATACTCACCTGATTAAAAAACATAAAATACAAATAAAATGTTCTTTAAATGTCACAAGTGAAAATTATTTAACTTGGAAGAAGTTTAGCAATAAATTAACTATCAATTTGAACTTGGAAAATTGATATTAGATGTTGTTTTTGTTGAGGTTCGGTAAAGATAGATCCAAAAAAAATACCAAAATTTAAAAAAGTGTATTTTTTTAAAAAAATTATCTGCTGACATTTGGGCTTACATTGTAAGGCATCTTCAGGGCTGAAGACCATCTGAAGACCATCATGAAGACAAGAGAGACGTCCTGTCTCTAAGTTCCCATTTTCAAGACAGTTCATTCTCAGATGGCTTACAATATAAGCCGAAACATCAGCAGATTATTTTTTTTAAATACAATTTTTTTTTAAATTGATATTTTTTTGGATCTACCTTGACCGAACCCCAACAAAAAAAAACAACATCTAATAGTAATATCTACGGTTAAAAAACTCGCCATTTGGAAAATTGAGTAATATGAGCATGTTAATTGTCATAAAACTAGATTATTCTGCAAATCAAATTATGCAATTAAATAATTAAATATTTTGTAATATTTGAGAATAATATTTTCAATCATTATTTTATTTAAATTATAGCACTGATGATTAAGTAATGCTTTTCTCACAATATGTTTTTCTGGATTTAAAATGTATGCTTAAATTATATAAATATTTTATGAACATCATATTCAGCAAAAAAAAAAAAAAAATATGCATCATAACCAGTCGGCTATAGATTCTCAAAATAAAATAAATTTAAATGAATGTTCATTTATATTAATTATTTTATATCCAAGCTCCAAGAAATTCTGGAAATCTATAAAATAATTCTGGAAATCTAAATAATAAATAATAATCTTTTAATCAATTTTTCAAACAAAATTCTGAATTGGCAATTAAAAAATATTACTTAATTTAATAGCATTTTGATTCATTAGTATTTGCAAAAATAACTTATTTAAAAATATGAATTTGTAAATGGATCAACTATAAACAATCATAAGGCATTAGTTTATAGTTTAGTGCATAGTCAAGGCTATCAGGCAGATTTACATTCTCATGCAGCAGTCAAGGAACTGCGATTTATCAAATTCTATTTCTCTTGTGACTTAATAAGAAGTGTGGGAAAATCTTAGCGTATCTAGCGCCTACAACCTACCCTCAGTTGATTACTTCACTGTGATATAAATAATGCTCCACAAAAAGATAAATAATCAGGGGGGAGACCCCTGACCCCCAAAAGAATTTTGGGGGCTGTAATGACAGAGCACTATAATAAAAAAAAATAGTAAAATTTCATATTGACAAATAGTGGCTATATCATAATGACCTCATGAAGTAACGGTCCTGATGCATTAAGTTTTATCCAATGAGTATTTTATTAATTAGCAGTAGAGTTGTATTCTGTTACTAAATTAGTAGTGAATTTAATTTCATAATTTTTTTTTGCTTTGATCATTTTAAGTAAAATTTTATCTAGTGAGTTAAAAACAAACCTCAAGGATTTCTAAAAGAAAGTAAAATATTCATGGAATTTTTGTATACCGTCAATTAGGATATGCCAATAATAGTAACAAAAAGGATTCAAGGTGCCAATAATTGTTACCAATAGGGGAAAATTATCATCCTCACCTGGCAGTTAAGGTGTTATTTTTTTTTTTTAATCATGTTTTAGCATTTTAGATATCATTTATTGTACATTTGTAACTACTTTTATTGATAATTTTATTTCTTTTGTAAATATTTTAAGAAGTTTTCTTAAGATTCTTGGTAAACATCCCTCCTCACATTCCTCCTCCTTTTGAAGTTAAGACCAAGTTTCTAGATAAAGATTATAATTATATTAAGGGACTAATATAAATATATAAATATATTTTTAGAAAAAATTAATATATGTAAGCTCAATTCTTTTCTATATTTAGGAAGAGGTGTCTTTGTTGGAGAGAGGGAGCGTGAGGGAGAGTAAGAGAGAGCAGTCCCATGGCCTTGTGAGTTAGTCATTTCTAGTCAGGCACAGGGTTTTGTAGGCACCAGCTTTTCTCTTGTTTCTTTACATTATCGCCAAAAATTAATGTGATAACACTTTTTGGTGTTTTCTTCATTGGCAGGAATGGTTTTTAACAATTTTTAACTTTTGAAAACATCATCCATTGTTTGCACATATGTGTGTTACCCGAATTAAATAAGTGTTTCAATTCACCGCCAACTTGGAAATTACTATTCTATAGGAAACATATAGATCATAATAACAAAAATAACAAACTAGCTTTTCAATGATGATTCTTCACCTTTAAATCTTATTTAGAGTTGTATATAAGAAATTATATGACAAAATTTCATCTCATAAATTCTTATTTAGAATTACCTTACTTTTAGCTCTCCTTTAAAACAGCTAATTCTTAACAAATTGCAGTTTTAAATATTTGTTACTAAATATTGACCTGAATACCCTGTAAATTTCAAAATCTTCTCACTGAAAAAGCCAAGATAGTTGTCACAAGGCTCCAAATACTGCCCCAGGAATTAAAAAACAGATTATATTTTTATTCTTAATTAAAATTTAAAAATTATAGGTAGGGATGGTTATCACTCACAAAAATAAATATTCTAGATGCTTTCAACCGCAGTTTAAAAATATATTTATTTTAAAATTTTGGTGTATAGTAAAATACCATTAAATTATAATCTGTAAAATCTTAAAGCATTTAAATATAAAATCTAATTGAATTGATCCATTTGTTTCCTATTGTGAAATATTCCTGTTAGTTTGTTAATCTTAAATAATTAAAATATGTCATCTTTATTTTTATTATTACTATACTTACTACTAGATTTATATCTAAATCACTTAAATATTTCTATTTCATTTTTTTATAGTGATTGTACTCTTTCTTTTTAGTATTCTTTTTGAAGCAACAGATATAGTTTTTAGGCTAACAGTATTTGTAACAAAATATTTTATTGTTATTAGTAAAATTAATTTTTTATTTATTTTTGTATTCCAAATTATTTGGATTTTGAGTATTTTTGTTTCTTATTGGAAATCATTCTCTATGTGTAAAAAATAATTGATTATTGCATGAAAATGTTTTTATAAATTTAGTAATCTAGTTTTATATATGATGTATTATGATGTACGTCCACTAGAAAAATTATAAATAAATGTATTGTTTTTATAAATTTCTTTTAAAATATCATTTTTAAATCATCTTTGGTAAGTCTATGGCCAATAAGCTTGATACGTCCTTATTTTCCTCTTCCCTTACCCAACAAACTGAAATATAAATATTAATTTTACCTATTCACACTTAATGTGAAAGGTAAACACATATATGTAGATTATGTTTGAACATCTGGAATACAAATAATCCATACAATTTCTAAAATAATAAAAATAATAAAATTGTGAGGTCTATGAGTGCAACCATTTCAAAGTTATGAATACCTTAATATTTTAATTTTTTTGACAATTTTGAGTTGTAAATAAGGGCATAGGGATTATGATTTATATTTTCATATTGATTTGAATAGTTTATTTTTTAAAGAAATAAACTTAAAAATAAATAGAATTATTTCACTATAGTGATTTTCTTTTTATTAAAAAATATATTTCTACACAATAGCATTTAAAAAAAATATTATTCAATATAAAAATTGGTGAAAATTATTGGATTGATATTGAAATTGAAAGTCATCTGTTTGAGGAAATAATAAAGCTTTACACATTTATCAAAGGAAGAAAAAGCTCAATAGGATAATAGTGTCAAGTTTATAGTAAGTTTAATATTTAAATCCTTAATTTAATGCTATTAATATAACCTGATCTTGCTTTAGCTGCCTTATAGTGACAATTCAAAGATATGGAAATCATTTCAGAACTTCTTGGTTTATGCAATTTTATAACTTTTTTGTGTGTGATTTAACCACACGGAGTCATTCACTGCCATAAATATTCTTATTTAATTAAACTTATACTTTTTCTGGAAAATAGTAAATCTGAGAGATCATAAGAGACAATGCTTGGAGCAGGTATAAATTAATATGAATGGAAAAGGAAAAGTTTAATTTAAAAGAAATATTTATATTTAAAAAAAATTAATAACAATATGTAA
>KZ808222.1:102350-114635 GCA_000696205.2 Oncopeltus fasciatus
AAACCCCCCCCCCCCCCCCTAAAAAAACAAAAAAAACTTCATCTCTTGATTGCACTAAAAAATATGATGCTCAAGCAATTACATTGCTATTATAGATCCACTCTTCATTGATTTTTCTATCCTTTATTTAAGACAAAACTCCACTTCAGATACCCTCAAATTTATGAAAGGTGGAAACTGAGCTAATAATAGATAATGCTTTTAAAAGCTCTGACCTAAGTTATATTAATATTAGTTATAATAATTAAAAGACTGCACTATATTATATACAATATTAATATTAACAAAGAGTTGAGGGGATTAGGTCTTCTCCTCGGTTACTTCTATGAGTCGTAAAAACGGGTTCAATACATGAAAATAAGAAAGAAAAAAATATTAAATAGACATATAAACTAAATATTGTAGACTCACCACAGAGACTGGTTTTCCTGTTAGCATCATCGGACTCTTTCTTCTTTGTCTTTTTCTTGGCCCTGGCACCCCAGTAGGTGTAGTTGACGGCAGCGTACTCGAGAAGGGCCGCAAAAACGAAAACGAAGCACATCACCAGATAGATGTCTATCGCCTTTACATACGAGATCCGAGGCAGGGAGCTCCTCACGCCCGTGCTGATGGTCGTCATCGTCAGCACAGTGGTGATGCCTGGGAGAAAACCAGACCGATTAGTAGGATATTCGGGGTACTTTGACTCAAGGGTGCGGGTGGTAGCATTAGTGATGTTTCATGTATGCTGTGAAAGTTCGCGCTAGCGGATAAAAATGTGAGAACGCAACGTTCCCTACTTCTCTTGCAAACTGGGATCAAATAAAAAACCCTGGAACAGCTGTATTATGTAATTTCGTTTCTATATTATTTTACGAATAGCACGAATCTGTCTTTGGTAAGGATGGTCAAGTGGAACAACGTTCCGCTGTTGTTGGTATGTGACCAGGTAAAAGGGAGTTCAGAGGGATACCAAAATTTGTAATCGCATTATATACGTTGTTATATTATTTAGGAAAAAGTTTTGAAAACATAATATATGTAAAATAAATTGTATAAAGTTTACACTCTAAAAGATTTTGACGGAAAAGGAGTAAGAAAAATTACGAATATATGTACGACAGGTGAGCGCTTCCCCTCTATTCCTTCTCTGCCAGTCTAGCGTAAATGTTAGTCGTCATACCTCACGCTCACTGTTCTTTTCGGATTGTAAATTTAATTTCACCATTCACTCTTATTCAATAATTTAATGAAACATGGGAAATCGGCGTGGGTTCATTTCAACTCAAACCCCGGACAGAATAGACACCTGCCGACGGTGAAGTGGATTTTCTACAAGTGATCTTCCCTTGTTATGAACAAGAACTAGTAGAAGAGATCTAAGAGGACACAATGGTTACCCTGAAGCACAAAATTAAACTGGAAACACCCGCACCCTGGAAGTGTGGAAGGCTTACCGAGTGCGACCCTGGCGCTGGTCGCTTCATGGTTGATCCAGAAAGATACCCATGATAGCATGACGATCAGGATGGAGGGTAGGTATGTCTGAAATACGAAGTAGCCGATATTCCTCTGCAGCTTGAAGGAAAGAGACAGCCTCTGGTAGACTCCCGTCGCCAGCTTTTCTTTCCTGCAAGGGAAAACGTAATCATTACAAACAAGCGAGAGAGAGAGGAAATGGTGGTTATAGATTTACCTCTGGCCTGATTGGAGTGGAGCAGCGAGAAGCATCACATAGCTAGGATAAGACATTCGGGAGTGGAAGGAACGCTCTCTTACTCTCTGAGCTGTCTCCGCCAAGAGAAACAATATTGTGTGTTTTCTCACAACTTTTGCATGCTCGGACACAGTTCCCTACCTCTCTGAACTTTCAAGGGATCTGTAATCCATACAGTGCATTGCTACCTACTGTCCTACTGAGTAGGAGGTCCTAAACCGGTGAGGTTTAGGTGACTTCCTGCCAGCACAAATCTCGCTGCTCCAGTATAAACAGACCATGGCCATCTATTTAGAACAAGGCAATTATTGAATATATGTATTTTATAGCAATTCAAACTACTGTGCAAACTGTCAATTAAGACAAGTTCAAAGTCTAGGCTAGGCTAGTCTAGACTGTATTATTTCACTCTTAACGTCCAACTAAATTGAAGTGAAATAATAATTGATCAATTCAGTATATGTTTAGTGCAAGTAGTCATATTTGAACACTTTATTTCGAAATTAAAATTTATTAAAACATATAAAGTAATCTTATTAAATTTCCTGTGACTTTTTGGGTTCAATTTATTCATTTGTGAGTTAAAAGGAAAAAAAAAAAAAAATCAAAATTGCCGGACAATTATTGTGATAAATTGTTATGCCTAAGTTAATTAATCGTATAATTCATTCTATTATGATATAAATATGTAATATCTAAATTGAAATTACTTATTTTTGCATGCAACAAATTAGATGAATAAAGACTGGCACCGAAACAGCTTAACGAATAAAAAACATGTGGTTAACTGAGAATATTGACTATTTTCTTCATGGTTTTTTTTTTTTTTTTTTTTTTTTTTTTTTTTTTTTTTTTTTTTTTTTTTTTNAAATAAATAAAAATATTTAAAATAAAAAATACAGAAAAATAAGAAAGAACTTAGCGTGTACTTCACTTGATGGTGAAGCTGCCCAATGGCAGAACTCCTTAATCTCTATTTACAATATACAGGTTGTTTTTTTTTTCTTCATGTTATTTATTTTTTATGAAGTGTTGGCAATGAGAAGGTCACGGGGCCATTTCCTACTCAGGCGACGTGGTGCGTTGGGTAATACAGGATAGAGTTTGTGCTAAAGGATTGGGATGCATGGAAAGGCCAGAGTGGAATTTATTAAAACGGGTTTGATGTAATGATGTCCTTAACTAAAGGGATTTTGAGGTCATTGTGGAGTAAGGAGTTTGTGACATAATAAGGTGCATCAACTATGATTCTCAATATCATTGTAGCCCTTTTGTGGGATTACTGTAAATTGTTAAATAATGGCCAGGTTATCCTTCTCAGAATGTATTTATACAAGCTTGGGCGGTTTAGACCCTTGGAGCTCATGTTCAGGAGCACTCGAAACAGGATAGTATAGAATTGCTTAGTACGAGTTACGAGTTGCGAGTTCTCTCCAAGATTAGCTTCTTCAGTCGAAAGCGCTTAAGATTCTTTAAATTCATTCTGATCGTATGAACTTATCTTCGCCTTTATTTAAATTCTAGTTACTTTATTTATATAAAAATAATATAAATAATTATTTAGGAACAAGCTTCGTAATTGAGAACTAAAGGTTCAACTAAGTGTTGAATTGTTTTGTCACGCAGAATCTCAGAAGATTTCCCTTGCATAATTAGAGATGACTATAAGTGAAATTAAATAACGTTATTCAATTTATAAGCCGGTGAGAACAATAAGCTGCAATTTTATATACAAATATGTAAATATTTTTTTTTATGTATACATATTTGTCCATAGGCGATTAAGCGTTCGAAATTTTTGAAACAAAGGAACTAAACTCATTGTTTAGGCATTTCTCTAAAGAGTAATATCTTCGTTAATTGTAAAATTGAGAAAAAGTTATAGAAAATAATACAGGTAGATAGTCATTTCCAAACATTTTTGTTATGTAACGTTTTTATGAAAAACGTACATTGAGGAAAATATTTAAGATTGCAACTTGGAGGTTGGACCGAGTCTTGTTATTTTTCCAGTAAAGAAATCTACTTCGTTATTTGGGCTTTCTATTGTAATTAAATTACAAATTAAACAAATTTGTTTTACAGAAATCTAATGATTTGTTAACGAAATTTTTAGGAAGATGAAAATTGTTAAAGGTAATACAGGTTGCAATTATTATTTAAAAAAATGGTTATAGAATATAATAGGTATAACTTTTTGAAATAATGATTTTAATTGTGGTATTTAATCCCACGTTAAATTTTATAGAAGAAATGCAAGGGAGTTAGAATAAAAAAATCTTGCTACCTCAGCAGAGACTCGAACCCGGGTCCCCTGCTTTCCGGGCAAGTATGCTGGCCACTGCATGACCGAGGCCGAAAGCAGTGCAGTGGCTATCATACTTGTCCGGAAAGCAGAAGGCCCGGGTTCGAGTCCCGGCTGAGGTAGCATGATTTTTTATTCTAACTCCCCTGCATTTATTGTATAAGGTGTACAATAGGTGATTTTAATTTCTTAAAATCATTTTTACGAAAAACGCTTCTCCACTCTCCCCTCTCTAACATTCTGCAGATAGCCCCCTCCCAGGATTTACAGACCAAATTAGTTATCAGTCATTCTGTCTTATATTTGTTCATCTTGAATGAATCATAGAAAATATATTAGTTTATTCTAATCCTTGCTTTAATAGCTTACCCAATTTTCACGAAAAGTTAAAAAAAAAAAAAATCTTTTTTCTCTTAATGCATGGCCTTACCTTTAACTCTAATTTCCACATCTCCATGGAAATTCTAGGGTCGTTGGAAAAATTGTTTTCTGTATTCTGTGCAATGTAATAATGCACTTAAAAAATTCCTGCAATTCTTGCTAAACAAATCATAATTAGAGTACAATATTTTATTTTTTATTTTATAAATATAAAATGTAATAATGAATTTTTTCATTTTAGGTTATTTTATTTCTCTCTAAGAATGTATTAATTATAGTATCTAATTCTATTTATTTATGTATGAGTTGAGTATTTTATCTTTAGATTTTTATTTTAGAAATGAAAGAAATAAAAAAAAAAGTTGTGATTACCTGTTTTTATCGTTAGCGAAAAATGTATCCGGGACCCATATTTTTTCGGCGAAGTCTCCAGAAAGGGTAAGGACTTCGTCGTTGTGGCTGAATGTCAGTCTCTCATCCTTCCAGTACTGGTTCAGGTACATAGTTATCGTGTAATCCTGGAAATAGTTAATACAATCCATTATTTGAAATCAATTTTGACCTGGAGACTCATAAGAAGAACTAGCTTTACTTTAGATGTGTAGGCGATTTAGATGAGTACGTAAGTTAATTTGGAGATCAGAGAAGGCAGATGGCAGAGGCGAATTGAAATATTTTCCTCTGAACGGTGTACATAAAATTATTTTGTGTACTTAACTAATATTAAACCGAAATTATGAGTTCAATATTATTTTTGTACTTATTATTATTTGTTTAGCATAGAAGGGCCTTCGGAAAAAAACGTAAAGAACTGCTCTCAAATGATTAACGGACCCCGGTCAATGGCACATATTGTGTAGTTGGAAAGGCAATCGAAGGAATACCTTCGCCACTAAACTCTAGAGTAGGAATACTCTTCTTCACCTTCCCCCCTTCTGGTTGACGAAATTGTAATATAATTAAAGAGGTTTTATTCATTCAAGCAAAATAATTTTGGTTTTCTTTTATTAATTAAACTAATTTTCGCTCGTAAAAATGAATAACGTGTAGCTTCTGGAAGAACAAGGATAGTAGGAACGTTAAGGGAAATTTACCTCTGTTGAATTTTTATTTTTGGTTTTAGGCATTATTGTATTATTGCCATTTATTTTATTATCATATCGGCATTGTACGATTGTTTTGTTCGAAAATTTATATATTAGTTAATAATATTGTAGAGACCCTAACAATTTTAGTACTTCAAGGTTTCGGAGCGTCTAAATTAACCAACATAAGAATCATTTATATATTTCAAATTTAGCGTCCCAAAATTTTGAGAGCACTAATTAATTTATTTTACTAGAAAAGTGGCATTCAGAAAAAATATTAAGAATTATTATTATTAAAAAACAACAAGTATAATCATAAAACACAATTAATCTATAAAAAGAAATAACTTTTTGAATATCATTTTTCAAAATTAGGATAATAAATGAAAGTAACAAATGTGATTCAAATAAACCCAACAGGTCTAATTTACAAGCATACCTAATCACCTCATACTCATTGAAGTGCAGTGAGTAAGTGTTCAATTTAGGGCCTGTTGTCTTCATTCGGACCACGATAAATCTAAATTAACATTATTGATAATAGTATCCATAAATAAAAGCCTGCCCTCAGCCATGGGCGTTTAGAATTCGTTGGTTACCTAGAGAAGAAAGCCCCATCCTCCAAGACCCTAAGTGGTTGCATGGGGGAAAAAAGAA
Source organism: Oncopeltus fasciatus (assembly GCA_000696205.2). NCBI lineage: Eukaryota > Metazoa > Arthropoda > Insecta > Hemiptera > Lygaeidae > Oncopeltus > Oncopeltus fasciatus. The sequence continues at coordinate 108,481 of KZ808222.1, forward strand.
AATAAATAAAAACGAGGGAAAGAAAACTAGTGATTATTCGAAGAGAGGGGTTGCTCACCTATCGTTGGTCTCGTAGCCGATGATGGTGAACTGGGGGAGTTCAGCTTGCTCCACTCCCCTCACTGGTGTGTCCTTCCAGTACATCACTACATCCGTCACTGTGTAGCCGTCTGTCCAACCACATTAAATACATTGTTAAATAATTACAGATAATTAAGTATAGTATTATACATGTTCACGTAGGCTTCGACGGTCGTCAGATGTATTTACCGTTTCTTCTTCCGGGTTGGACCGTGTCAAATTGTTGTTATTTGTCGAGCTTTCGCACATCATGTGATGTGTATATGGTAAATATATACCACCTGGATTTTAAAAATCTCTCTTTTACAACTCTCATTCTCTTTTCAGCCCTGAAGAAGCCATCACATGACGTGCGAAAGCTCGGCAAATAACAATTTGACACGGTCCAACCAGGAAGAAGAAACGGTAAATAGTATTATACAGTTTTAATTATTATAATTATATTTGTAATTATTGACATACTATTTTATTTTGTATTGTTATTTTTGAAACTAAATAATTGAACATTTATTAGGTAAGTTATTGAAAATAGAAAGGATTTATCTGCTTATTATTAGTAATATGTAGTAAGCAGAAAGAAGTATAGATTTCAAATTTATAATAGATCCACGAGTGACCAAAGTCTGTTTTCGGATTCCTTTAGATATCCAAAGTTAATCAGGAGAAACGACGATGCCAAATACTTAATTAATTTCGATGACGTATGTCAAAATCCGACTTATTAACTGGTTTTTTTTTTTTTTAATTTATATGTCTAAGAAAATCACCTTTTTTACGAGTCTCGAAAGTCGATTTAAATCTTTCCCCTCTGTGGGAGTGCCTGTATTTTTGGAACAATGCCCTTGGGTGGCGTTTCGCTATGATGAGCTTTTTAAGGGAATCTGGGAGTCGTTTTCGGACTTTTGTGTTTAAATTACATTACCAATTTCGGTAAAAATATGAAATAAAGGGTCAGACATTATTGTTTTAAAATTTAAGGGTTCAAGTAAATCATTAACTCCAAAGTTTTATTTAACTTAACTCGATTTTTTATCGTGATACTTGATTATGTTGGTTTTAATTACAGTAAACAATTCATAAAGTTCGTTTAATCGGAATTATATTTTGCATACATATTTAATAACCGTTAGATCGATTTTGATAATTTTAAAAAGTTTAAGAAGGATTTCATTTTTGCATTTGAAACATGCATTTAAAACATGGAAAGTCCCTCTCCTACACTCAAACTAAGGGATTCCTCAGCTCTGAGGATGGGATCGATGATCTCGAGGGCACTTAGCTGTAAGAGACAATAAAGTATCGTTTGAAACTTGGTATTTTCTTTTTCTTCCATAGTGTACCTTTAAAGAAATTGGTTTTCTGCAACAACTAGGAAGGGCACAACTTAAGTAAAGTCTAGCTGTCTCTATTTCTAAATAAATATATTTGGGGGGGGGGGGGGGGGGGGGGGGGAGGGGCTTATCGAAAATTTATAAATTTATGACATGATCCATTCATTGTAAAAACTCAGTTATAATGTAACTATTTCAGTCTCTTCACATNTCTAAACTGTTATTTAACTATTGCCGTAAATTCTCACTCCTCCTCAAACTGCTATTGGAGTATACCCGTAACTCCTCTCTCCTCTTCTTAACTGTTATTAGAGCTTATTCTTAAGTAATTTCCCTCACCACAGCATTACGTGTTGTATACATCACTTTCTCCGTTCGGGTTTTGTGTAATTTTGCTTACAGTAATTTTGCTAAAAACTTAAAGCACTTATGGATGATATACACGCACACACACACACACACACACGATTGATTGGATTGAGTTGTCAGTCTGTTGGTAGCTGATCTCAACTCTTCGCGTCTTTCCCTTTTCCTCTTTTGTGTGTGTGTACCACTTAGGATCATGGAGGGAGGGACTATGTACAAGTTTCCACCCCATCCTAAACATCCATGGCCCAAGACAAGCTTTTATTTACAGATAAATATTCCCATGGGCGGGATTTGAACCCGCAGCGTCAGGATTACGCACGTGACCCGAACAGATCCTCTGGGCTACCCTGGCACCCCTTCTTCTTCCTTTCTTCGTGGTCTTTCTCTAATCCATTTGTTATCTTAATCTCCCTTGGCATTCTTTTAGATCACCTCAATAAGTAGTTAGAATGTTTTAAAATTAATGTTTTCTGTTTTCAATGGCTCCTTGAAGATTCTTTTGTTTTTTATTCTTTTCGATAACTATTTGTTTTGTTATCAGATCAATCGATTTAATTTTGTTAATGCGCTGGATCTAAAAAGAGTCAAGCTTTTCTGCATTCTCAAATGAGTGTTTCAAGGGCGTAATATGCTACAATCAAAAGTTTGTTTTTAAGCTTCCTTTTTCGATTTCAAGGCTTAAGTTTTTTAAATGTAAGATATTTTCTGTTAAAGATAGCTTTTGGTTAAAGATTTGCTTTAGGAATTTAGATTCTTACTGACTCCATTTTCTCCATCTATTCCTATTGTTTTCCATTTATTTCTACCATTTTTTTGTTGTTGCTCAATTCATAAATCAATTAACTTTATATTAATTTAATACCTATCATTTATTTTTATATAATACTTGTCATCATTAGAAATATATTACTATTAACTTGTTCCAGTACTTACGAAAATTCGAACATTTGCTTGATCCGATTGAAATATTGAAAAGAAAATGCCTAGTTATGACGAAAGGATTGTCAGGAATTAGGTCTTGGAAGTAGAAGAAATAAAAATTAATTTGTAACCTAAAAATTTTTTAATTCTTCGACTACGAAAACCGAATTCCTGATAATCCTCTCTTCATTTAACTTGACGATCAACAAATTAACCTCCACATATATTTATTGATTTTAACATTAAAAATGAATCAAAATAATTTATGTAAGGCCATTGAACTTTCATATCACAGATATCAGAAAATTGAAGTTATAAAGGATATTCTACATTTGTTTAAAGAGTTAAAAATAATCTTAGAAAAAAAAGTAAATATGGAAATTAATATAGATTTTCATCACAAGAATATTCATGAAACTCTCCTGGAAAATGTATGCTAATGTAAAACGAAGTTTTTACGAGAAAGCAAATACATACCGAAAACTTTCTACTAATCTGCTATTGGTTGATTGTAGCTCGGATTATATAAGGCATAAATAAATAAAAAAGGCTTGGTGGCCTGTGAAAATTAAAAGAGGTTTAGTCTTTCTCCTTGTATGAGCTATAACTTGAGTAAATAATAACGGAGAGATACGTCAGAAGAATAGGAATGCAGATGTGAACCACTTTGTCGCCTTACATCCAGCTCAGAGAACAGAGGTTCGGTAAAAACTAATTGTCACAAAGCGAAGGCTGTACTCCCAGTTTCAGTTTATATCAAGTGCTGAAAGGTTTTAGGTAAATAATCTAAAAGGAGTGACAGTGAACGCATGTATTCGGCCAGAAGAACGACAATGTCCGAAAGCGCTCGCCAACAGAAGATGGTTTGCAGAAACCAATGAAGACGGACAATAGAAGGTATGAAAGTTAAAAGGTTTTACTTCATTTTTAGTTTGTGTCAGGTGTTAATTCAGTTTAGTTAAGGTTCTACTTCAGTCTTAGTTTGTGTCAGGTGTTAATTCTGTTTAGTTAAAGTTCTACTTCAGTTTTATTTGTGTCAGGAGTTACTTCAGTTAAGTTAAGGTTCTACTTCAGTCTTAGTTTGTACCAAGTGTTATTTCAGTTTAGTTTTTTTTTGTTATTTCCAATTCTCTTAGTGATGTTAATGAGTTCCATCCGTAAGCCTCCGCGGCAGGCGAGATATCGATCGCTGTAAGAACGAGGCCACACTCCTGGAACCTGGCATAGGGAAATTCCTTGTGGCAGCTAACAGACCAGAGGCAGAAAGGAAGTTTGGAAAAGGAGAGATTGCGGGAGTTCAATGAAAGAGTGATAAACTGATAAGAAGAACTGAATGGGTCGGGGGGGGGGGGATCAAACTTGGATGAAATCAAGTAATGGCCGTAGGGTTGGAGTGTGTAAGCTCAGCCCACTTTCCTCGGTGTCTGTAAGGGCTTAACTGCTGTAAAAAAAAAGTCCTTCCTCTCGCCAGGACTGGTTCGAATCGGTTTGGGGGGGGGGGGGAGGGGCTTATCGAAAATTTATAAATTTATGACATGATCCATTCATTGTAAAAACTCAGTTATAATGTAACTATTTCAGTCTCTTCACATTCTTAAACGTAGCATATATGAAGTTATGGGTATCATAATTAAACTTTGGTAAAGGTTTGGGGCAAGATTCCTAAAGGAAACATGGTATTAGTAATTACTTTTATTTATAAACATAATGTCTGAAGCCATATAACATATGTCAATTTTAAGTTAATAAACTTAACTATTTTTACTTGAGCTGCTATTTTTGCCATCAAAATCTATAACAAAAATGAGGAGCTCACCAAATGCAAAAATATATATAAACAATATCAATATTACTGTACATTTTCTAAATTTGAAAGTAATCAACCGCTGAAGTCGATAGTACCGTATTAAACAAGTATAGGTAGGTTTTTTTATTTCAATACTTCATTTTGTCCGAGCGTACGACCAAATTTTTGAAAATGACATAGAACTCATTCAATATGCTTCGTTCGGTGTTAAGTATATAAGACCTATCCAGTATTTTAAAAGTTACCGAGGAGTTGATTATATTTCACGTACGTATTATATTTTTACGCACTAAGTAGTCTTAAAAGAAGTCAACATTCTATATCTTTATATCATGTATAGCCATTTAGTATATATTATAGTGTATATTAGTACGAATGAAGTTTAGCAAACTGAAATCTAACGGATATCAAAATAGGGCTTCATTAATTAAAGATCTAATTAAGCGTGTTCTTTTTCATTTAAATAAACTCAAAGAACCTGGAGTTCCATGTAAATCCCAAATTGAGCTCACGAATAACCCCTGGAAAAGAAGACTGGAAAAATATGGCTGGACTAAGTGTCTCATCTGTAAAATATGAGGAAGATGCATACTTCAAAATGTTCATCTGAATGAATCCGTTTTCTTGAGAGTTCTGGGGCGATGTCTAAACAACTCTAAGGAAATGAAGGAACACTTCAGAATAATCATTCATTTTAAAACATATATTTGTGAGAAGGCGAAAAATAAATCAGAATGTCTATGTCCCATTCGTTGGTTTCAAAGGGTCCACAAAAGTGCTTTAGGTTACAAGTCCTTATGCGGGGAGATATTCGGCGTTGAATCGGGATTGCGACTAGACGATGAGTGTCTAGCTATTCAGTAACTTATGGCATTAAGAGTACATTGGGAAAGAACAGTACGCAAGATGGTGCAATTGCAGTACGTAATTCCTGCGTATTGCAAAGAATACTTGCAAGAGTGGGCTGGTGACTTTGTAATAGCGACAGATTCCATCGACCTGCATGGTGACTTGGATACAATTGACGACTTATAATGCGAGATACATTTTAACAATCAAGGAAATACATTTGTTTGAAGAATTAAATGTAAAATTAATCTTAATCTTGAAAAGTAGATCAATTCAACCTCCCCCGGTCTACGATATCCTGAATGAAGGACCAACATAGAGAGCATAGAGAAGTTAATCATAGAATCGCACTCTAATATGTGCTAATAACATAGCACACTAAAGGATGGAGGATGATCTGCAAGTTGAAGTTTTGTGAAACATGCGTTGAAGTATATGTGAAACATGCTCCTTAACACCCAGAAAAGAGTTGAAACATTTGATTGTTAAGTCCTTGGCACAATAAATGATTTGAAGTACTGAATATATAGTGCTATTGTTTGATATTTATTTGTTATTGTATACCTTTAACACAATGGTAATACTGAATTGTTTTTACTTATCAAAACTAGTATAGTGCAACAGAAGGAACTCAGTCTAGGACATCTGAACATGTGTTGTTCTGCGGATTATCCAACCTATGCTATTTGTACGTATATAATCTTGACAAGTACTAAAAGCAAGTATATTATACACAGATACAAGCAGTTACTTATATATATATATATATATATGCTCACTTATATCACCTATACTGA
>KZ808222.1:129690-140340 GCA_000696205.2 Oncopeltus fasciatus
AAAAAACAGTTATTTATATTAATAGATATTATAATACTAGGAAAAAATCCAATGTTTCCAAAGTTAAATTTCTCTTTTGTGGAAATAGTCTATTGTAACTGCCTCCTGGTGGGCAGTAGATTCAATAGCACCACAATGACCTCTATATACGAGTTTCGTGTTGTGCGAAAAAAGGTTTATAAGAATATTTTAATGAAATATTATTAGAAATTCCAAACTTGAAATAATATTTCCCAGCCATTGTATGAAGCTTCAAAAATAAACAGACGCTTCAGAGGCATCCAACCCCATTTTCTTCATTAAGATGAGCTACCCATTCAGTTGGCTAGAGTGTGTCACGGACCACAAATAGACCTCCCGCGGAACACATGTATTTTTCACTCCCTCTATTTAGAAACCTGTGAATATAAATATACATTTTCTATTAGGTGATATGGCACTTCCGACGAGAACTAATAAATATATTTGAATAGAAGGCTATATTTTGATAAACCGGCTTAAATATATTAATGTTTCATATTTATCAATTTGAGTTGGGAGGTATTTTTCTTTCCAGTTCAAAATTAGTGCATTTAAAAAATAAAAAATTTCCCATCTGCATCCAATAATTAGTACGATAGTTTTTATACATATGGTTCAAGAGCCGAAACGTTTGCTTTTAATGTGAATATAAAATTTGTACTTATTCATTAATAAACAAAGAATGTAAAAAGATAGCTCTTTTATAATACCTATAGTTGCATTCGTACAAATGACCTTGCGAATTCAAAATTATTTCTTCTATCTTCCTGTAGTAGTGACTAATATGCATTTTTACTACACAGATAAAAAAAACTATTGGGATGACCGAGGATGCCTAAACTGATTCTTTTTGACAATGTGTCTGTCACTAGCGCGTTCCGAAAGAATTTAGAAATTGTGGTTGCTCTCATCAAAAGATCCTTTATTTTTTTTTCTATGTAAACATCTTTCAATCTGACGACAAAGTATCTACAAAGAAACAAATGTCTATATATATGCAAAAAAAAATGTCACTTTGCTCGGATAAGTGGCCCATTCCTAATGAATTTAGGCGCTGAGGCACAAGAGGTCGCTAGGTCATCTTCCTTTCAGTCGTCGGGAGGAATGTAAGGATTAGAGTCCGACGACAGGGTTTGGGCATAAGGATTATGATCAAATGTAAGCTTGCTATGAAAGAGTGCGATGCGAGTGGAGAACAGGTTAGCGACATAAAGGATACTAAAATTTTGATGGAGGGTGGAGTTGGATACATAATAAGGAGCATTCGCAATTATTCTTAGGACTTTGAAAGAATCGTCTTCGCCTATTGGAAGGCCTAGCGGTACCCTAAATCCTGCAACGTGGCAAATATAGTGATGAAAAAAAATGTTTACATTACTTTTTTATTCACTAATCTCTATTTTTTTTTAAAGCGACCCTACTAGGCACCAGAAATTTTGTAATTAAAAATTATTTCATTAGGAAAAATAATAAACTGTTGTCGTTGGCAGCCACACATACAAGTGGATGACTGCCAAAGCCTACAGTTTTGTTTTTTGTAATGAAATTCGTTATGCCGTTTCCAAAAACGAAAAGCTATGTTAATTATTGAGTGGAATCGGACAAATAGAAATACAAGTAAAAGAGTAAGAAGCGATTAAAACAGGCCCCTTGTTTTCAAATATTTAAAAAAGAAAAGTAAATATTTTTGCAGTCGAACATTGAAATTGTACCTCATTGTAGGAATGAGGGTTAACAAGAAACCTAAATTTTAATTAAATTATCTTGCATCTCAATTTCTAAATAAATTTGGCAAGTCTCCGTTGAATTCTAAACGAAAAGCCTGCTCCTTATTGAATAAAACAGGCCCATGAGAGGGGGATACCTGAAATATCATGTGGAAGTACAATTTAAAAAAATTATATATTTTTAAATCGGGCATTATATATATATATATATATATGTCTATATATATATATCAATNTAACAATATATATATGTATATATATATATGGAAATATGCTTTTCTAAATTTTGGAGGAATGACAGGTTTTTTTTGGCTGTCATTATAGACTCAAGGGATCTTTAGTCGCCTCATATAGTACTTATGTGAGCTTGGCCCATAATGTTGCACATATACGGATGTAGGTTCGGATAGTTTTCCCTGAACCAGATCAGTTCTGCCCCAAAACCTCGCTAATCTAGGAGGACCTGTGATTTTCTGTGGGGGCTTACTCCCTTAGATAATTTTTCACTTGTAGACTGACAGAACTCATCTATCCTTGAGCCACCCTCAAGGGAGCCGTCGTTCTTTTTCATGCCTAGGAAGATTCGCGATCCCGGGTCCTCCCTCTGGAGGGAGGAGACTAACCTCCCATACACTAGTGCCATGACTGTAGCTTAACCTGATAAGGAATGGAATTAAGAGTTAAGAATGAACTTAGAGAATCATAATACAAACCTAGGGCATTTTAGCTAGAGTCAAGAAAGCTAGCCACTACACCACGGGCTCCGTATGGCGGGGGTATAAATCAATTGAAAATATATACAAATATTAAATTGACTGTTTTACTTAGTAAATAAGTAATTAAAATGAAAAAAATAATTAATTATTTCATGTAAAGAAAGATTAAATTTTTCATGTAAAGAAAGCTTTACCCAATCAAATTCACTTCTTAAATAATTTATTAAGAGCATCTTAGAAAAATTGAGAACCTGTTTATCACATCTGTAAACCTGTGTAGTAAATAATATCTAATATCAAAATATTAATCAGTAATCTCGGTCCATTCTCATGACGTTTCTCCCTATGAAGTTTCTTCGCTGCACATACTTTTCCGTTTTCTTTGACTTTTGTGGCAAAGAGCTTGATGGCATTATGAACTGGGAAGAGGATCCATACTTGAAGTAGTAACAATTTCCTTAACACCCATGAGTTGTTGTCGGCTTGAACGTTCATTAATACTTTTCAGGACAACAATGGCCCTTTCGGAGCTTATTCTGTAAAGACATGACTTACATGGAATTCTTCAATAGCCTCTCTAGTAAGCGAGAGAACTGTGAAGGCCAAGTGGTGCATGATTGAATCCTGAAGGGATCTTTCATTCTCTTTTATTATGCATACTGTATATTGACAGGATTGTAGGCAATCTGCTAACCACTAGTCATCTTAATTGAGCAGACCGAAGAGCTGGTAGGGAATTTGCATATTGAGGCACTGCACTTCACATATTGTAACAGTAAGAACGAGTCTGGCGGAGAAATTGCGGGCAATCTCGCTCGTGATCGATTCCTCTAATTCTCCTACAATTATCGTCTGCATCGAGGATAAGTGGTCAGGAATCAAACTCTTCGCATTGAACTTGTAGACACTTGCATTTGCAGTATGGACGTGTAAGTGTTTTATTATTTAGGCTACATTCGATAGATTAAAAAATGTTTTATGTATTTTACAAAAAAAAAAAAATCCTTAAGACTTATTATTAAAAATAAGATAGCTCAGCTACTTTGGATACCAGTTCCTGTATTAGCTATTTACACATTATTGGCTTTATTCCTTTTGCCAACAGTTAACTTCTTTTTATTATTCACTGTATTAAAGGACATTGACGGTTTATGCATTTGTATTTGGGACATAAACTATTCTGATAGTCTTCTATAGATTAAGGAACAATAAGAGATAATAAATTTAAAATAACTATCGATATAATAAAAAATAATATAATACATTCTAAATTTTTAGTTTAATGGACTATACAAAGAGGACAAACCTGGAAGGAGAAGAGGCGGATAGGACGAGTATGGTGACGAGAATCATGACGTCACAGGTCGGGGCTAGCCAGGGAGCCCCGCCCCCCTGTCCATATCCCACTCCAGCTTCTGTAACAACCACAACATATGAGGAACTTCCTAAATCAGGTATTATAAAGCATAACTAAATTTTTTTTTTATGCTAGTAAGCAATTTAAAATCTTAATCTAAACTTAAAATTCAAAGTGATGTTCTTTATGGAATTATAATAAAATAGGATGGTTTGGGTAGAACATGCAAGGATGCAGTGAATTCTTGTCGCAAGGGGTATATTGTCTTCTTATATTAGCTCTGTTAGTCAGGGTGAGATGGATGGCTTTCTTTTTCTCTTGAGAATAAGATAACTTGATTGACCGAGATACTATCAGAATGATTGCATATAAAGCAAAATAGCTTGATGAGTTGTGCTGAGTTTGGAAGCAATGAAATGTGGGCTGCATAAGAAAGGCAGGGGTAAGAATGGGATAGCTAGAAGGTAAGAAAGAAGAAATAGTGAATTGAATAAAATATGAGCACAAAAGGCTAGGTACATTTTTACGTACTGAGTAAGGAGGAATAAAGTGCAGGTCAGCTTGAAATATCTATTGCGTTTAAAAAAATAAAACTTTTTCGATTTAGCGGGCGTAATAACTCGTTTAGACAAATGAATCTCAGCTGATTTTTGTTTCATAACAAAAGAAATATTTTGCTAGTCACTCAGCTAAATCGAGTGGGGGTTTACCTGATTCCTTAATTTCAATTTGATGTTCTAGGAACCAAAATTAATTGTTTTCCTTACTGAAATTGGGTGTATTACTACTAAATGCACAGAAAACAGCAACATCATTTTCTATTGGGCGAAATTTGCTCAATATGAGTGGAATTACTTGTAATGTCAAGAGCTATTGAAAATGGTCTCTCTTTTTTTTTTTTGCTGGCGCTAGCGTAATATTGTGTTGAATGGGGAAACTGAGCACAGTTTTATTTATTCGTAAAGATGTAAAACTTCTTTAGAAAGTTGAAATGCTAATGTTTACTGTTGTTATGTATAAGATAATGTATATTCTATTTGTTTTAGTATATCTGAAATACTCGAACGCTTCCTGTAAAATAATTACTTTTCATATTATGCTTAAAAAATAGTCAAATATTTTTCATTTTAATAATATTTCACTCATAATGATCTCATTTCCTATTCGTACGCGTGAAGGTAATTCTCTCTCCAGTCAAAATACATCAGCTAGAAAAATTTAGAAGAAATAGGACGACGAGAGACCCATTATTTATCCCCTGAGCAGCTGGTGTTTTCCGTAATAGTGTCTAAAAATGTCTCCAGAGTTTAGGATAGCTACTTCCTTTTCATGGAAAACGTACCAAAATATTCAATACATCAATACATTAAATATATATATGTGTGTGTGGGGAGGGAGGGGAGTTTATAAAGCTTAATTACACAAAATACAAAGCATAACTTCTTTAAGTAGAGCTTTTAAATAAAAATAAAAACAAATATAAAAGAGCTCGTTCACGAGCGAAACCGTATAATAGTATCAGCTTCAAGTGCGTTTAAACATTTTTTTTTTTTTTTTTGTAATGTTTGCTACATAATTTTCATAAAACTTCGAGTTTTACTTATATCACAAAAAATAATTTAGATTGAGAGTTTCCCAGAACTGCAAAATTCGTAAATGACAATGTTTTATTATTTTAAAATGAAAGGTAATATTTAAATAATTCGAATAAAATCAAACTGATTAACTTGGTCAGTAAAGAGTAATCTAAAGATTATTATGTTAAGCATTTAACATACCGTAATAAAACTCAGCTCACATAAAATATTGCGACGTGTGAAAAATTCTCAAGTATTTATCATAATCAGATGACAATTGGTTGGAATTGCTAGAGGTATTCCCTCAGCTTCTCTATGAGAGATTTTTACCTCTTTTTTTAAATAAATGTAGATATTAGTATTTTCGTACAATTTTAAACATGATTTTTATTTTATAATTTGAAAATGGACTTAAATATTTCTATGGAAAATTTTATTCTGATTTATAATTTTTAAAAATACTGTATTCATATTTTTAACCAGCATTGAATTTTCCACAAAAAAATTAGCTGCTTTCTATTATGTTCAATAAAAATCAAATTGGCTCCTAAAATGTATTTTCTAAGCATTCATTTATTGGTATTTTATACAAATGATGTGTATCAATGGCTGGAACAAACAGTTAATAATCTATTTTAGCCATTATTATTAGTTCCAAAGTGAAAATGTAAATCCGACCAATGCCCTTGTAAAAAATAAACAAAAATGTGTTTCTTATATGAAGTTAAAAAAATTTTCTTGCGCTAAATGCATATTTAAAGTTCCTTGTTACTTCTAAATTTTAACAACTAATTAAAAAAGTTTTGGACATTTTGAAAAAAAAAAATCAATCAAATACGTAAAAATAAATTTAAACTTCATTAGGGGGAAATTTAATCATTATTGTCCATTCATCCAAGAGACAAGAAACTTTCAAAGACGATGACTAAAATTAATTTTGAGAAACTTTCCTTCTTGAGAATTGTACAACCTTGCCAATACATTCTCTCAACACCTACAAGCCTAATGACAAAAATTCTGTTAAACAGAGTTAGAAAACATTGGACTTAGAGACCCAAACTGCACATATATGGCCATGTTACTGCACACATGCACTCATACAACCATCTACTGAGCTCCTATGGGATCATCAGCACCAATTCATCATCATCATACCACAATTTCGATTATCATGTATCATCGATCATAACCTAGTCACAGCTGAAGAATCAACCATGAGATTGTGGAACTCCGTGGTTTGTAGCTCCGTGGTTCGATAGCCTTCTTAGAGAATTGGTCATTCCTCATTCCTCAGAATCCTACAGGGCTTATGAACTTATTTCATTGCTTCATCTTTAGGACTTCTAATATCTTGTTTCAGAAATATTCCCAATTTAATTTAAACCCAACCCACGTACAGAGTCCACGGCCTTCTATTCTCATCTAGAGAATGATTGTTCCCACAAAATAAACATAATGCATTATATCATATTTTATTCCATTATTATTATTTTCTATTATAATAATAATGAGCCAGTAAATGATTTCTTATCTTCTCTAAAATCATATGTTCTCTTATTCATAAAAATATATGGTTATAAGTTTAATTACGTTTGCTGAGGAATAAAATAAATGTTTGCTCAACAGATTTGCTATTTGCAAAGTATAATAATCATTCTATTACATAAAAAAAAATAAATAAAAAATAATTAAATAAATAAAAGCTTACGTCTGTGATGCTGCTTCATGAATTCTTAAAATTTTCAAAGCAAATTCCCTGTGTATCCATTGAAGATGGATATAAATTAGAGTAAATAGGGAAATTTAGTTAACAAGCTGGAAAGATCAATTAGACTAAATGGTATGACCACTAAGCGTTCATGACGACTAAATTTTACACCTATTATATTCTATGAAGTTTTTCGTTACGCAAATAAAACAGAGATATTACGAATATAAATTTTGGTTTCCCTTTTCCTCACAAAAAAAAACATTTTTTCCTTACCCGATTTCAACCAAAAGTAAATTATAATTAACATAAGAGGTCCCTCGCAGCACTCGAAATCATATTAAATAACTTTTCAAAAGAGTTTTAATGCTTTTTTTCTTTAATTCTAATAACAACAAAGACATTAAGATTTTTAATTTTGTTCACCCTGCAAACATCCCTCTCTCCTAACCGATTACAGCCAATAAGGAGCTCATCCAATGATTTAAAAAAATAAGTTAAATAACGAATTTTGTTTCATTAATCAAAATTTTGGACGCTAGAGTGTATATATATATATATATATATAATGGGAATTAAGAACGGACCTTATTTTTAGCCTCTCTAATGTAGGAGGATAGGTAAAGAGCTGTTGAAATTACATTAAAGTCCTACCGACATGTCAATCACGCCGGGAAATTATATATGAGCCTTACTCAATCATTAATTTTCATTATATTAATGAGTACTTATATCCAAATCAACACTAACTTGTCAGTGCTTAACACTAAGTAAAAAAATTGTTTTATTAGTCAATTATTAGATATTTTTTTTCCAAATGCCCACTTTTAATCCTCCCTTTGTCCTTTAGGTAAATTTTTAAAGTAGCTTTCATAATTTTTATTTAAAAAAAAATATAAAAAAAATTACTTGCTTCAAAACTACGGAAGCTACGTTAGCAATATGATGAAATATTATTTTTTTGGCCTACGAGAACCCTAATGAATAGCCAGGTCAAGTTACATTATCCGGATTCCTAGCCAACTTGATGTAATTTGACAGAAAAAATAATCAAAAGTGAGACGTACAATTATTTACTTGACGGTTCCTTTATTTCGACACCTATTATCCTGGGTGGCTGTGTATATTTGTAGCTGGTCAGTTGATGTTCTGCCAGAGACTGCGAAACAACGCATTCATCAGAGGCTCTGTCTCTAGAAAGACCCACCCACATCGGGGACATTCCAAAAATATTCCACTACATCTTCTTATTGCTTATATTGCATAAAGAAATTTCAGTTAAGTGTCAGTATTTCCATAAATATCCACTGAATAATTATGAAATTCCTCTGTCTGTCGGAAAACACTGATAAATAATTATTTATTACACAGAATACAAACACAGTTGAATACGGACCGTGACAGTGAACGTATGTATTCGGCCAGAAGATGGACAATGTCCGAAAGCGCTCGCCAACGGGAGATGGTGTACAGAAACCAATGAAGACGGAGAGTATAAGGTATGAGAAATAATTATTTCTTTAGGGTGATAATCCACGTTTGTAGGGATATCGGCGTGGGATTATCCGAATTCCAGCTAATGACTATTCTCTTTTTCTTCCCACAAATTAGTGTCATCACAGCATATTTCGGCCTTACGCCTTCATCAGGTGCTATGAGATGGGTGCGGTTTGGTATTGAGAAGGCTATGCCTCAGGCTGATGTATGCCTTTCGCCTATACGTTTTAGAACCCCCCCCCCCTTTACCAAAAATTATTGATGTAAAAATAAATTTTCTATTACAAATCTTCTTTAATAATTTAAGAAAAATTAGCGATAACACGGTTTGGAGCTCCACCCCAAGCTATTGTACAAAATAGAGAAACCAGATTCGATATTCAAAATTCTGTCCGTAAGTTAGCTCATCAAAACATTAACATAAGTTAGTGGAAGGGGTTAGGAAGTGGCCAAAAATTTAAAATGAACAATAGTATCCCAAAAATACGGAATAGAATTTTTCCTATATTTCAAAGTCATTTAAGAAAAACGCGAATAAGAAATTAATATTTAAAAGTCTAACTTGGAGGATAAAGCTAATCCCTCTTCTTCTTCTGTGTAAGTCTACTGTAAGCCTTAGCGGTTTTACCTTTGATTCAGATTGACCTCTGAAAACATGGAAAATTACTCAGTTTACACAGCTTCAGCATTATAGACTAACTCAGAGCGTTATAAATCAAATTTTGAGATTCAGTACGATCTTGTAATTTTGTCGGACTAGGGAATATTAATATGTATGTTTTAATCTTTTGAATTAAATTTATTTATAATAACCTTGTGCTTATTTTCCTAAAGCAATTGTCAACATTAAAAAAAAAAATGTTTATGGTTATCAATTTTCTTCCTATATTTTTAATTTATTTTTTACATATGTAACTATTCCCTTAGGTTTATTACTAGGTCATATATTAGGATAGAGTAAAAAATATATGAAGAAAATAGATAACCATCCTAAACTAAATTTTTAAAAAAATGTGGGCATATGCTTTAGGAAAAAATAAGCACATGGTTTTTAGAAGACAATTAGGACAGCAAATTTGAGTGTTATAAAGTTAACCTGAAGATGAGACAGTAAAAAGTAGACTCGGAAATAAGAGAGGGAAAATGTTAAAATGAGAAGGCATAATGTACTATAGGCGTTTATGTTCACGAGTGGTTGAAAGCATGGTGAAAATCTAACAAAAACATGAATACACAATGAAACATTCGCAACAAATACGCACAGACACACACACACACTCCCATATACACTCAGTTGCATACTTTGCTTGTAAAATTGCATCGAGTTAATACAGATAAAAATACTAAAATGTTTTCTTAATTTTATAATTTAGTACTTTGACTACTTATTTTTTATAAATTCAGTAACTATGTTTCCGATTAGCTATTATTTCTGTAGCTAAAAAGCATAAGCCGTTAATCACCTTCTTATTGAAGTTCTGAAAAAGACAAATCAGTATTCGAAAATATTTATTTATTATGTAGACCTTTATATATATTTTATATATCCTCAGAGGTGGACATTGGTTCTTAAATGTATTAAGATTTATTTTAATAAATATCAACTATTAATGGTTTGATAAACGAAAAACTGTGTAACGATAGGACCAGATTCTTTATTTTGTGTATAGAAAATTTAAATCAGTAATTTTTCAATTTTTCAGGTAACTTTTTATTATATATAAATAATGTCACGTCAATTCTAACTATATTTGTCATATTTTGAAAAGAAATATTCAATTCAATCAAGAAAATATTTAATTCATCCACATAGTGACCAAAGGACTTATTCCGCTGATAAGAAGTACGGTCTGATACAAACATGTCACGCGCGCATACTACAAAGTTAAATGTTTTACTCCTCTTGTGAGCTCGCAGGATCAGATATCTTACGTGGATGAACAGATCCGAAGATAATCTTGTTGAAAACTTCTCATGCGGAACGTAGAAGATAGCAGTTGGAAAATGAAAAAAGAAGAAAATTAACTGAGTTTTAGTTTTTCTTAAA
>KZ808222.1:155594-168029 GCA_000696205.2 Oncopeltus fasciatus
TCATTAATTGTTTGAAATTTACGTGGGATAAAATACCACAACCAAATTAAATATTTATAAAGAAAAAATTAAATAAAGTAAATGACGAGAGTCGACAAAATGTATGACAATGTCAGCTCCCTTGAGTACAAGACGAAGTTCTCGCCTTTCTCGTGGGTTAGACTCTTGCTAGTGTAGAGGGAATTGAATAAGACAACTAACGCGTCTGGTAGTATAACTGGCAAGTACACCGGCCCGGATAGCAGGAGATCCAAGTTCGAGTCCTGGCTGGGACAGATAGATTTTTATTCTATTCCCTCTTATTAATTGTTATTAATTACCTAATGTATGAATCTTAATTCATTTCTTAATGCGACCACGAAAAGTGTCTTTACAAATGTACCACATAAAACCATTGAAGTCCTTTAATTCAGATTATTCATAGTGGTTGAATGCATAAATTTGAGATGAGGGAAGAGTGCCAATGATAATATATTACTGGAATGAAAATTACTATTACAATCACTTTGGTGTCCAAGAATGTAGTAGATGGACTAAGATAAAGAAAGAAATTATCCCTCTAATTTATGTAAACTGCAAATACCAAAGTCCAGAGCTTTAACATGTTTTATTGTGATTAATTTATTAACATGTTTTAATCTATCTGATTATTTAATCTAAAATATGATGCTCATTTAAACAAATATTAAGCCCTAGTAGCCAAAATTTATTTTTGAATAATCGTTACACGCTTTAAAATACTCATTAAAATTTCCATTTATAAACAAGATGTAACAGTTTATTGTTAATTTACATGGTTAGTATGAATTGCTTGTATGGAACTATTTGCAAATGAAGAGTTTTTAGCCGTGGAGATTATTAATTGAGAATTTGTTGGGGTTCGTTCAAGGTTGATAAATAAATAAAATTTTAAAAATGTGTATTTTTTATTATCTGCTGACGTTTCGGTTTACATTGTAAGCCATCTTCAGGGCTATCATGAAGGCATAAAGAACAAATCTGGATGACCTTAGTCCCCTCTCGCCTTCATGATAGTTCTGAAGATGGCTTAAAATGTAAGCCAAAACGTCGGCAGATAAAAAAAATATGTTTTTAAATCGTATTTTATTTTAACCTTGATCGAACCCTAACAAATTTTAACTAATTGCTTCGTTTCAAAATTAAAAACACATAAATTCCCCAAAGCCGGGATTCCCGCTATTGTAAGTGGATTCTTTCAAAATATGTCTCAAGGACTAATATCTTTATTTAATTTTTCTTAAAATTTCCTAGGTGGAGAAAGGTTAATTAGTACTGTCTCATTAAGCTCAGAACCAGGGCTAATCAAAATCTACCCTTGATTTCTTTTTTACATTTTTTTCCTCTACACAAATTTAATCTGCCTTTCTTTTAGGAAATTGAAGCCTTTATAAAGCTTCCAAAACTCGATTTGTATAATTTTCAATTATAGTTTTTGCTTTGGCAACATACTTTTTTTTTGTGGAAATTGCTAAAGGTTAGTTATTTAATGCAATTATTATTAGTTATTATTTTCTGTCTCAATAAATTTTCAAATATATTGTCGAAAAGTCATTTATATTATAATTTCTAAAGTTTTTGTATAAGAAGTATTCCTCCATGACTTATAATATCATATATAATTTAGATAACTTTAGATAATATTTCAAATGTAAAAATTCAGTCTAATGGGAGCTTCGTAGCCTCATTTTTTTTCTTGTAGATAAGATTAAATACAATTAATATAAAAAATGGGAAACGGGTTAGAGAGTTACACTGAACTCCTGAACTTTCATTCTTATATATCTTATTTTTAGTCTTATAAAAATTTTATATACAAATGTTTTGTAAAATTGTGGAATGAAAATGTTGGGAAATCACATAGTCACATTTTACACATATTTTTAGCTTTATAATGACTCCTCGGGAGCACTTCGGGTCTATTACTGTGCAGGCTACTCACATTAACATTTCTAGCGATAAATAATTTTTTCATAACTCATTATTACAAATCATTATAATTACATTCAATATTGACTACATACTTGATTTCAGCAAGTGTATGATCAGTATATAAGTAAAGGTTAAGTAAATAAATAAATCAATCTGTTTGACAGATAGGTAAAAAAAAACTGGTCAATAACTTTGACTGTTATTGCCTGTTGTTAGGAGAGTTTTAGAGCGTTTTCGAGTTCAGAGCTTCATCCTTAGTTCTCTCAGCTGGTCGATTGCCACCCGTGTTGAATTTTTTTCTGTGCAGACAGCTCTAAAACCGCCCTAATAAAAAGGCGATAACTGTGAAGGTTCTTGCCATGTTTTACACCCACTTATTATAAAAACCTCCTGCAACCAGCAAAAAATAAGATAAAGTGGTTCATAAGCACATCAAGTTACGTAGAGGAGCTCAAATGACTTTTTATGCTTTTTTTTAATTTCAATAATTACGAATGGCTGACCGCAGATTAATGAGTGCAGAAGTTAAGAGTCAAATAAATATTTCAAAAGTTACATAATAATATACCAACTTTAACTTTGAAGAAAATTGCTTCTTTGGTGTATGTGTATATATAGTGAGACAACCAGTCCTTCAAGAGTCCGTTGTAAAGAAATATATCTGAAATATGGAAAGACAGCACTGTAGGGAAGGTGTTTTAGCACTTCGTTTTGCCCACCTGGTTTTATCTCATTCAATGAAAAATGGTACCCAGTTACTTGGGGTTCGCTCGTTACGAATCCTTGCAGACATTGCAAACAGAAGCACAGAATGAGAAAAATCAAGTGTGCACTGTTAATATTGGACCTGGGATTCCTGGCTCAACAAGTGCCTGAAACCAGCGCCTTAATTATCGAAACAACTTGCTCCCTGTACATGGGTATGTTTGCAAAAAATTTAAAGATAAAAGAAAAAGAGAAAGAGATAATTTAAAAAGCTGGAAAAGGAGATAGAATTTCGATAAAACAATTTTTGCCATAAATCACATACAAATATTAAATATTTAAAAATTGCTCAAGTTTTACATGCGTGCTAATGGACTCCAAAAAAGTGTGAGTTCATGTTTCTTCTTGTGAGAGTATGGGAGAGGGTCAGATGTTGAATATTTTATAAAATTATTCGCTTAAATTACATTTAATCTGAAAGCTTTGTTATTGATATAATTTCTAAATGAAAGACCTTCACGGTAGCAATGCAATTAGTTGTATGCACAATATGATCTATGTCAACCTTAACAATGTTAATGAAAAATAATTGTAAAATAAATAATAAAATTAAAAATAAATAAATGCACTTCTGTTCATTTTATGTCAGTCCCTACCGAATTTGTGAGTAGTGTAAATCTCATTCTGTAAGATAATTTTGATTAGACTATTTTTTAAAAATTTGGAAGTATTCAGTGACTCATATACTAATAATGAAAGGTTACTTTTAATAATATATCTCGTATATAATAATATTCGTGCGGCTCAGGTAAAAAGAGAAGAACACTTATTTTATAAATAATTTAATTAAATAAATTTGAATGGCCATAGATTGTTTGACAAGTGGAAAGGAATTCTCTTACTGTTTACAATGCCAATCAGAAGATCAATGGTTGACCATTGTTAGATTATTGTTGATATTTATAAAAATAAATGCAAATATTTCTATTTAAATTGTTCTATATAAAAGAAATCATAGAAATAGTGTCCAAAAACACATTGTAGAAATGTGTTGTTTATCAGATAAGATATGATTTTTCCCATCTTCTAAAATTATACTCTGCAGTGTTTGAAAAATATGTTTATATAAATATGTGTATTCATTTAATACTGTCAATACTTTTTACAGAAGTAAAATAGAAATTTGTGTAATAAATTATAAATGTTAAAGTGAACTTTTCAAGATGATTAAATTATCCTACAAATGGAGAGGTGGACTAAGATAAAGAAAGAAATTATCCCTCTAATTTATGTAAACTGCAAATACCAAAGTCCAGAGCTTTAACATGTTTTAGTGTGATTAATATATCAACATGTTTTAATCTATCTGATTATTTAATCTAAAATATGATGCTCATTTAAACAAATATTAAGCCCTAGTAGCCAAAATTTATTTTTGAATAATCGTTACACGCTTTAAAATACTCATTAAAATTTCCATTTATAAACAATTTGTATCAGTTTATTGTTAATTTACATGGTTAGTATGAATTGCAAGAATGAAACTATTTGCAAATGAAGAGTTTTTAGCCGTGGAGATTATTAGTTGAGAATTTGTTGGGGTTCGTTCAAGGTTGATAAATAAATAAAATTTTAAAAATGTGTATTTTTTATTATCTGCCGACGTTTCGGTTTACATTGTAAGCCATCTTCAGAGCTATCATGAAGGCATAAATCTGGATGACCTCATTCCCCTCTCGCCTTCATGATAGTTCTGAAGATGGCTTAAAATGTAAGCCAAAACGTCGGCAGATAACAAAAAAATGTTTTTAAAGCGTATTTTATTTTAACCTTGATCTAATCCTAACAAATTTTAACTAATTGCTTCGTTTCAAAATTAAAAACACAAAAATTCCCCAAAGCCGGGATTCCCGCTATTGTAAGTGGATTCTTTCAAAATATGTCTCAAGGACTAATATCTTTATTTAATTTTTCTTAAAATTTCCTAGGTGGAGAAAGGTTAATTAGTACTGNCTTCAATTACTACTCCATTTGCTCCAGACATTTAGATCCCTTATACCTGCAATCTGCCATAGAGACTGAGCAATTTGAACATGCCATTACCTATGTAATCGCCACTCAATGCAGTCATGCTCTCCGAGGTCAAGTATATTATCTGTCACCTGCCTAAGCACATACACCCGGATACGATTCAATAACCGGTCAAATACTCGGCTATTTTCCCTGTTAATTCCGGCATTTATAATGCAATATCTTCATATTCTAAACTACCACTTCCCCCTCCTCTGGAAACATTCAAACATAATATTATTTCTCAAGCCAATAAAACACCAATATAAGGCAACATCCTATCGTCCTATAAGTCTCCTTCCTACATTTTCTAAGGTTTTAAAAAATCTGCTAACACTAATGATGCCTTCCATCATGAATGTTCAACCTCATGACCGATTTGGCTTCCGATGTAAGTATTTTATGTCCACCAGGTGTTTCGTGTCGTAGACTACATTTCCTCTTCCCTCGAGCACAAAGAATCCAGGTGCTTTTCCGAATATTTCTCAGCTACTCTATCGAGCCTGACGCAGTGTTCTCTTGTTTAAGCCTAAATCTATGTTTTCCCGTAATACTTGTCTATTCTTCAATTTCTTATTGTGTAAGCGCTTCTTTAAGGTCCAGGAAGGATTGGATGAACTGAATTAATCATCAATCCTGTAACTAATTGACTAATATCTAAATGCACAAGATGAATGTATCCAGCAATGGTGCGGTAAATGGATAATTAATATTTATGATAGAAAAAAAAAATACTTTCCTGACTATATAAAGTTCAACACCATGGGTGTTTAAAAAAGGGTGGCAACCTGTAGATAGCCCCTCCCTCCAATGACCCTTAGTGGTTGCAAGGGAGGCTAACCCAGCAAANATAACCGGTCAAATACTCGGCTATTTTCCCTGTTAATTCCGGCATTTATAATGCAATATCTTCATATTCTAAACTACCACTTCCCCCTCCTCTGGAAACATTCAAACATAATATTATTTCTCAAGCCAATAAAACACCAATATAAGGCAACAGCCTATCGTCTTATAAGTCTCCTTCCTACATTTTCTAAGGTTTTTAAAAAATCTGTTAACACTAATGATGCCTTCCATCATGAATGTTCAACCTCATGACCAATTTGGCTTCCGATGTAAGTATTTTATGTCCACCAGGTGTTTCGTGTCGTAGACTACATTTCCTCTTCCCTCGAGCACAAAGAATCCATGTGCTTTTCCGGATATTTCTCAGCTATTCTATCGAGCCTTACACAGTGTTCTCTTGTTTAAGCCTTAATCTATGTTTTCCCGTAATACTTGTCTATTCTTCAAGTCCTTATTGTGTAAGCGCTTCTTTAAGGTCCAGGAAGGATTGGATGAATAGAACAGCCCGATTTTATTAAGAGGACGCGGTCCTCAATCTTTGTAACTAATTTACAAACTCAACCTAAATCCTGTAACTAATTTAAAAATCTAAATGCACAAGATGAAAGTATCCAGCAATGGTGCGGTAAATGGATAATAATAATTTTTGATAGAAAAAAAAAAATTTTCCTGACTACATAAAGTTCAACACCATTCCCATTCCATACTACTAACTCACTACCCGTTCAATACCTTGGATTCCATCTTAACCCGCGACTCACTTCGGACTAGTATACTTATATTATAAGGCAAGAACTTAACCGACGATAAAGACTACTAACAAGTTAATTGCTATAAATAACAAAACAGTTGATTTTAATTATTACTATACTATTTAATTGAAGAAAGTAGATCATATAACGAGTACAAATTAATTCTGTTTATTTTTAACAAATTTATGTGAGATATAAGCATTAATTAAAATTTAGAATCAGTTTGAAAGAAGCATAGTTTTGACAGTAAATTTTAATACTTCTTTTAACTCTTACATTGCTTTTTATACCACATTCTAATGGACTAGAAGAAAGTGTGCTACGTACCTGAGGTGTGTAATCCCAGATCGTTCTGATTGAAATGTGAGTAATCTTGTCAAGTGACACTGACGAGGTCTGACACCTCTCACAACTGTAGTGCACCCTCAGACGCGGATATCACACCCGGCCCCAGACACCGGTATCGCTGACCGGAGAGGACTGAGACCCGCCGGCCAAAGATTCCTCCCACCTCATATAAATCGGCCGACAGGTGTGGAAGCAGTCCGCGGCTCAGTCTCCTTCCGGCCGACATGGGTGCACAACCTACCCTGGACCTGCTTCTACTTTCGGTCTGCCTCCTGGGCCCGAGAGTGGGAGCTCTGGAAAACGTGGAGTTCACATCCAACATCACTAGGACCCTCGACGGAATCCTCTCCAGCACGTATGACAAGAGGATCAGGCCAGACATAGGAGGCAAGCACTATATGGTCTATTACTAGTAGTAAACAGGTTAGAGAATAGCTACTTCTTAGCGGATTTCCTGTTATAAAAACTATACATGTTGGTAACATGTCTATTTAAATTGTTTTGCAGATCTTCCCCGATCCTACTAAGGAGAAGTTAAAAATATAGTTGATAATATTATAAGTCAAGGTTGACCAGAATAAAAATAATATTTAAAGATGTGAATTTTTTAACACCTGGCGACGTTTGGCTTACATTGTAAGTCTTCTTCAGGAGTATCATGAAGGCGAGAGGGGATGGGTAATCACCTGAATCAAGTATTCATGACTGACTTCATGACCAAATCATATATATGTTTTACTATGCGCGCGCTCAGGAGTCTGTTATTTTTAGAAATCATAATTCGGAATTTAAGCTCATTTTTGTCAAACTGATAGACGAGTTCATTAATAGCTGAAATCGGTCGAGGGAAGGGGGGATTAACATAATGACGAAATAAAAAATTATCAATATCTTCCATATTGTTAATGTTTCGATAAAAAATATCACTTAATAATGTGATTAAAAGGTTTGTTTTCTCTCTATCATTTATTTATCCAGACAAATTTTATCGATAAAACGTTGAAGAAAATAATAAAGATGCAAGATCAGAAGTTGTGTGAGCCCAAATCCGAGGGGGGGGGGTATTTAAAGACCAACATTTTTACCAAATAAGTATATTTACTTAAGTTAATCAAAACTCAACATCGTTTTTATGATTACTGTTAGGTAAAAGCTCATTGATCTTTATCGGTAACAGCTGATTTGATAATATTTATTAAGCATAAAGTTTTATGAAAAACTTTTATTAAGGTAATTATTTAAAAATATTCTATAAAGATAGAGCGCTTACCCCTCTTTCCCCATTCCAGATCCAGCCCTTGAAATACCTTAACTTTTATCCAGGCCCATTACTAGAAAAGCCCATCGGCCGGGCTAGAGGGATATTATTTCTTAGTGTTCTAATCAGGTTACAACTTAAAATTGGTCATTTATTTTGATGATCTTTGTTAAAACAGATGAAAACAGGTTAGTTTTCGCAACTCTTATTTCCTGTGAGACAATCCTTTAAATTATCTTTTTTTTTTTTTTTATTATATATATATATTGAATCGGAATGAATAAATTGAATGAAAATTTAGCAGGCTACTAAAAAACAAGACAGTCGTGAAAAGCGTACATAAAAATGGTGCTTATTTGTTTTCGTTCATTAACATGGTCATCCATAAATATTAAATGATAGCGTAACATTTAAGGGAACACATCTTATTTTTATCGTTGAATAACATATAAATAGAACTATTAGATTATCACTAAGTCATGTTAGCCCGGTCATATTGGACTGCTTTGTGAATATGTGAAGATTTAAGGAGACGTTTATAACTTAATTTTACTGATATATTGATTCAATAAAATGACTATCTTGATTAATTCATTAGATTTATGTTTTTTTTTTCCTTAAAAGTATCTAAACGTTTCTATTATACTATAATGTGATATCGGCGGGATTTCACTAAACTGACAAACAATACAAAATGCTCGCAATTATTATTCCCAACTCATTGAAATTCTGGAAAATTGTCTTTGTGAATGACTAAGGTCAGTCTATTTATTGTGAAAAATTACGGCTTCTTTTTTGTGTTTTTGGTTGAAACCCGCCGTTCATCTTTCAAGTATTTATATTTTTTAAATATTTTTAGGTGTGCCTGTGAAGGTTAAGATCAATTTTCATGTCAAAAGCTTGGGCCCTATTTCTGAAAATGATGAGGTATTTATTTCACATGTAGTAATAACTTAAATTAGTTAAATTAAATTAGCCCTAAGAGTTTATATTTAGAAGATTTGATGTGCATTAAAATAAAACTAATAATAATAAACCACCAATTAAGGTGGTATGTTAATACCATTTTACATATGTACGTTTGAAAACCCTATTGGAAATGAGATAAATTAAAGCAAAAATATTTCATTCATTTAGAAATAAAGACTACAATTAATATTTAAGTTCAAATAAACTATTTTGCTTCTATAGAAATATAGCCACAGAAATATTTACTAAACTTGAATGAACTAAGCTATTATAGTTAAAGCAATTATTACTATTTATTTATAATTCTTATCAAATAATATTTATCTTGCGATTATAAGTAAATAATTGTCATATGTAATTTTTTAATACTTATTTTTTATGACACTATGAAGATCAGAGCTCATTAAAAATGCATTAAATAATATATCTAGTTGTTTGAACTCATACTAGCGTCTCTTCTCTTTCTTGGCTGAACCGATTTAGGTGTTATTTATGCCGATAAAGAGCCTTATGCATGTTTGCTTTTGTCTCGCAATTTTTTTTTTTATGTTTGATTGTTTTATTGCTGTTAAGTGTATGATTTTGAATCTTCCTAAATTAAGCACTTCTTCTTTCTCAGCTATACATGATGGACGTCTACTTCAGACAGAAGTGGTACGACCGGCGCCTGGGCTTCTCCGTCCCGGGCATCCACGAGTTCTCCATGTCCTGGCTCTTCCTGGAGAAGATCTGGAAGCCCGATACCTATTTCCTCAACGGGAAGAAGTCCCATCTACACAAGATGACCAGCCCCAATAGGTTTCTCAGGCTAAGAAAGGACGGCTTCCTAACTTACTCGACCAGGTATTTGACATCTAATCATTTAGTTTCTGCCCCTAGAATTACTGTCTAGTACTAATATAAATATTTTATTTGGTTGTGGTTTTTTATCCCACGTAAATTTTAAACAATTAATGAGGGGGGATAGAATAAAAAAATCTATCTGTCCCAGCCAGGACTCGAACCTGTATCTCCTGCTATCCGGGCCGGTGCACTTACCCGTTATGCTACCAGGACGCGTTAGATATCTCATTAAATTCCCTCTACACTAGCGAGAGCCTAACCCACGAGAAAGACGAGAACTTCGTCTTAAACTCGAAGAAGTTGACATTGTCAAACTATTTGTCGACTCTCATCATTTACTTTATTTAGTTTTTCTTTATAAAAATTTATTTGGTTGTGGTTTTTTATCCCACGTAAATTTTAAACAATTAATGAGAGGGGATAGAATAAAAAAATCTATCTGTCCCAGCCAGGAATCGAACCTGGATCTCCTGCTACCAGGACGCGCTAGATATCTCATTAAATTCCCTTACACTTTTCTATTCCCCCTCATTAATTGTTTATAAATTTGACATGTTTCTAAACTCTTTGACATGCAATATATTTCGCTTCTACTTAAAGAATTCAATCTTATAAAAGTCCTCGGCCAGTTTTTAGAAATAAGCACTTTATAAATGTCAATTTTTTAAAATTTGTCATTATTTATTAAAATTTTTCTAAAATTCTCATTGAAAAACCAATTGAATGTCCTGTCAATTATGTATTAAAAGAGGGTTGATTTACTATTTCTCAATGGTTTAAGAGTTAGTGGAAAGTTTAATGGACTAAAACAGAATTACTTTCGAATCAAACTTACTATTATTTTCCTTCAGTAATACTTCTAATTACTAATTTAACTGCAAAAAGAAAGTATGAAATGATAGATAGGACGATTGGTGGGAGAGAGATAGAAAGCGTGGAGAAGACAGTGAGATAGAGATAGGGATTGGAAGAAGCATGGAAGGATCAAATCAATACTAAATTAAAAATACGACAAATTAATTTATTACTAGCGGTAAGTTAGACTTCTCATTTATCTTCATTACACTTTACAGTACTCTTCCCCCTTTAAGAGTTTTTTTCTTCTTCTTTTTAGGCTGACGATTTCAGCTCGCTGTAAAATGTTTCTCAGAAAATTTCCACTTGATTCCCAGATATGTCCTTTGGCAATTGGCAGTTGTAAGTATGAATGAATTCAATAATTAAAATGCAATTTATATTTTTAAACCCTCTTTGAATGATGAGAGTGAATTATGTCTTACTTAAAATTCAAAACACCAAAGAAACCTAAAATTCAAACTTTTTTTTTTTTTTTTAATACTTGATTGGTAATTATTTTTTATGCAGTGCCTTATTTTTTTTCTTTTCTTTCTTTTTTTTTATTTCCTTTCTTGTTTTTTTCCTTTTACTGTATGCAGGCTATTTTTTTAAATATAAAGAACTTCTTCAATAAAGGCTTAATTAGTGGATTTATATGATTGATGTTACTGCCATTATGACCCAATGAATGTTTCATGATACCTGACGATTATATGAAGGAATTGGGTGAAATATACAAGCGGTTTCCCTTTGAAATCCACCTCAGGGTCTCCAGAGTAAAAGCTTACAAGATCAGAGCAAGAGTGCATGGTGACAGGAATCCCTATTAGCTACAGAAATACACCTGGTCGAGATATGTATATTTAGTGTCCGTTCTTGCCAGATCTGATACCGCCTGAGTTATGAGAAACAGTTGTCAACCCCAAATCCATTCCCAGACAAGCAGAGCTGAAAGAAAATAGGATGGAATCGGTAATGTTTGATTGAAATCTATTATTATCATTAATATTTCAATACATTTTCCACAGTTAAATGCATAAATGAAAATTGCATTCAATATTCAAAAATAAAGGTAGTCAAAAGTAAAGGATTGCTTCTAATCAAAATACATTCTGACAAACAATGTGATTTTATCAGTTAATCCAAGTATTTCTTCATTTCTGTAAATATTAAAACTTGACATGAATAATTAGTTAACTGTTAGTATTTAGCATAGAAGTGTGACATGATTATCTTGCAGATTCAGGAGTTTTGGACAATACTTAAGAGGCACTTATTCTTGAACCTTTGAAAACAAAAAGGAAAAATATGATATAATAATATTTTGATATATGCACTGTACCTAAGTTTTAGTTTAAAATAAAAATGTATGTCGGCCACGCAGGAGCACATATGCCGATTTTCAGTGATCCAATAAATATGAACACTGCATCATATATCAGATGTTTAATTTGATTTTAGAAAATGGAGAGGTCAATGAGGTAATGTTCCGTGCTGACTGTAGACAGTACGGAAGAGAATAGTGATGGGGGCGCTAAACCTTCTTAGTTACATTGTTAAATATTTTCTTTTAGAATTTTACCCTTTTATTTTTTAATGCTAATAACTCTGACGATATAATTGATTTCTCAATTTGAACTTCTTTTGAACCCTCTTTCCTGCTTCTGGCTATCGACAAACTTATTTAACGCTTTGTTTGAAGGAGTTCAAGGAAACATCTAATTTAGTTCCTCCAGTTTTGTTTTAAAATAGTAAGCTCATCAAATTCTCCTAGTTATGTTCTTAGAAACCATCCTTAACATGTGTCTTTCGTAGAATTTTAATATATATATAATAAATTATCCTACGTGTAGA
>KZ808222.1:189837-200020 GCA_000696205.2 Oncopeltus fasciatus
ATTATTTTATTTTTTTATTTTTCTAGTCGTGGCAGTCTTATGGCCATTAACGTCAGTGAAATAGTATTAAATATATTAGGATGTTCGACGAAATTCAAGGAATCAATAAAACATGTTACTCTAACGTTTCATGACTGGGTCACATTTGGTAGATTATATGATTAGATTATATGATTGGGTGTGCTCTTTGAATAAATTGAGGTTCAAATAACTAAACCTATCCTAGCTCTTTAAACGGTTTCCTTCCAAAAAATAATATCTTTAACTATAATACCAAGATAAACGTGTCGATTTAATCACTCCCGACAAAGTGAGTGTAATATGTTATAGTCTTCCATCAATCGAGGCGAATAATATTTTTAAGAGCTACGGATCGATACAATTAATACTAAACATAAATATAAGTTAATTTATTGTAACAAATAATTACATCTACAATTACACATAACAATCGAACCTGCTGCCCTTACTAACGAATAAATAGAAAATATAAATTACTTAAACTAATTGATAATTATGTACAAAGGAATTAAATATGCTTATTTACAAAAAGGCCTCAAGATAACTTGATAATTACTGTCGCTTATCACTTCACCGTTACCGGCTCCGAGTGGGCTTCGACCAACCCAGCACGGAAACAGACTCTGGCTGAGACTGTCTTGTCACTAACTAAGTGCGGGGGCGCTGTCGAGCTGCTTTTATTAATCCGTAGAAGAAACGAAGGGAGCCTAGAAGATTCTAATAACAATTTCTATTATATATTCTAAGTAACTCTATTTCCCTTCTCTGACGAAAGGAAACAGGCGACATCCTTTAATTGGCCCCTTCCCCTACAGGTCTGATCCTCACGTCACATACTTCCCCAGTCTTTAACAATATGAACCTCTACATGAATAGAGCTACCTTCTATAGAGGCTTCTACAACAGGTGGTTGCTGGTGGCCTTCAGTGTCTTTCCAAGCAAGAAGGGCTTCGAGTTCAATTCGCGAGGAGTGAAGATTCAGCCAACTGCCTTCCGTTATAGGGGCAAAACAAATTTTATTCCTTTTATTATATATTTTTTCAATGATTTCAATAAACAGCTGTACTACATATGGAGCATAGGTATTTCGACGTTGGATTTGGCCAAATCTGACCGAGCCTCTACTCTTCTTGAGGGGGAGCTTCCTGGAGTTCTCCGGCCCGTGCAGGTCCCCTAACCAACTTGTGCAATTACGCCAACACTCCCCGAGGACAAAGGTGGGCCAGGACACTTCCTTTAATTGCGATGTGTGTTTTCTTTTCCCGCACAGGCTTTCCATTAGTCCAGTCCCGAGGAAAATTCCTTCTGACGTCCTTCGCTCATCCAATTCACTTAACTGATTTCCCCTTTCTCCGTTTTGTTTTCATTTACAACTAATTCTCCAACTATCGATCAATGAAGCCCTTTTCACCAAAACATTATTAAATTGGTTCTTTTTTTTCTTCTTTTTTTTTGGGTTTTATTTAAGTAGATAAAAGGTAATAAAAAAAAAAGGATAATTTTTAAATCAGGCACCACCTTTCGACTTTCAAATGTAATCTTTAAAAGGAAGATTATTTAGTCTACAGTTAGATTCTAATATTTCATTGCTCCAAGAGCTAAAACAAGGTCCATGTCTTCGGGTTCCACACTAATACATAAATCTCTGCAAATTATTCAGCACTTATATCATATTTATTCAATAATATATTTAAAAGTACTAATAATATATTTTCCCGCCGTATTTTGGGCGGGGGACTTATATTAATGAGTTTGAGTTTCTAGGTAGATCTATCTAGAAATTATCCTAAGAACAGCAAGTATTACATGTGGATTTCATGTTTCTGTTGTATGAGAAAGGAAATATGGCATATCAGATAACACCATGGTAAATAGGCCTTTAAGGGTACTATTGGGTGAATATTGGAATAAACTCTAGTTCTTCCGGCTCCTGGGTGGGGTAGCAAGAGAGAGAGACGTGTGCTCTTGAGTTACTTAATTAGTGACTCAATGGAATGTGATTTTTGAGTCACTTTTATTCTGTACCTTCGTGCTAACACTATGAATGGGTTCAGGAAAGTTCCTGTGATAATTGTAATTAAGGTAAATAAAGAGATTTCACAGTTCCATCACTGTTATATGTTTAAATTAACAAGTTACAAAAAATTTGTATAAGATAAATGTACCTTCTTTTATATAAAAAATACAATTATTTACCAAGCCTTAATTTTCAAACTAAGTACGTTGGTCCAACATTGTGCATTTTTAAAAATAACTAAGATCCTTTTAAGAAATAGAAAGAAATAGTAACTTTATTCTGTATGAAACAGAGTTTACTTGAAAAATATAAATGTAGATGCACATATACCTTTCCTGGCTACAAAGATTATACAAATTTGTAAATAATCAAATTTAAAAGACAGGTTATTAAAAAAATGAGGTGAAAACGTAAAAGGAAATATTAAAACAAGCCACTGTAAAAATAAAAATAAAAACAATTATTTCCACAAGCTGGACAGAAGATAACGTTTTGATTGGAAAAAAAAATGGATACTTTTATTATAGATAAAATGAAAAAAAAAAGCCATAAATGAATTTAAAAATCCACGTTTTGGATTAACCTCTCTCCATCTCCACTTCCTCTCTTCCCCCCTCTCCCATGCTCCCCCACTAGCTCTCTCTCTCTCTCTCTCTCTCTCTCTCTCTCTCTCATCCTCCCTCTACAAACACACTTCCGTATTCACACATTAGACCAATCCACAACACTCGTTTTACACTTTTGTACACCTAGTAGTCATTTAAGCCCACATGGTTGTATACTTAGAGTAAACATTAAAATGCGTCTAGAGAAACCAATCATTCTTCACTGGAACCAAAAATAAGGTCCACATGAAATTTATATATATANAAGATAGAGAGAGGGGGATAGAGAGAGAGAGACATATATAGCACATATTTTTATTGTTTTAATGCACCAGTATTATTTTATTTTTTTATTTTTCTAGTCGTGGCAGTCTTATGGCCATTAACGTCAGTGAAATAGTATTAAATATATTAGGATGTTCGACGAAATTCAAGGAATCAATAAAACATGTTACTCTAACGTTTCATGACTGGGTCACATTTGGTAGATTATATGATTAGATTATATGATTGGGTGTGCTCTTTGAATAAATTGAGGTTCAAATAACTAAACCTATCCTAGCTCTTTAAACGGTTTCCTTCCAAAAAATAATATCTTTAACTATAATACCAAGATAAACGTGTCGATTTAATCACTCCCGACAAAGTGAGTGTAATATGTTATAGTCTTCCATCAATCGAGGCGAATAATATTTTTAAGAGCTACGGATCGATACAATTAATACTAAACATAAATATAAGTTAATTTATTGTAACAAATAATTACATCTACAATTACACATAACAATCGAACCTGCTGCCCTTACTAACGAATAAATAGAAAATATAAATTACTTAAACTAATTGATAATTATGTACAAAGGAATTAAATATGCTTATTTACAAAAAGGCCTCAAGATAACTTGATAATTACTGTCGCTTATCACTTCACCGTTACCGGCTCCGAGTGGGCTTCGACCAACCCAGCACGGAAACAGACTCTGGCTGAGACTGTCTTGTCACTAACTAAGTGCGGGGGCGCTGTCGAGCTGCTTTTATTAATCCGTAGAAGAAACGAAGGGAGCCTAGAAGATTCTAATAACAATTTCTATTATATATTCTAAGTAACTCTATTTCCCTTCTCTGACGAAAGGAAACAGGCGACATCCTTTAATTGGCCCCTTCCCCTACAGGTCTGATCCTCACGTCACATACTTCCCCAGTCTTTAACAATATGAACCTCTACATGAATAGAGCTACCTTCTATAGAGGCTTCTACAACAGGTGGTTGCTGGTG
Source organism: Oncopeltus fasciatus (assembly GCA_000696205.2). NCBI lineage: Eukaryota > Metazoa > Arthropoda > Insecta > Hemiptera > Lygaeidae > Oncopeltus > Oncopeltus fasciatus. The sequence continues at coordinate 193,757 of KZ808222.1, forward strand.
GCCTTCAGTGTCTTTCCAAGCAAGAAGGGCTTCGAGTTCAATTCGCGAGGAGTGAAGATTCAGCCAACTGCCTTCCGTTATAGGGGCAAAACAAATTTTATTCCTTTTATTATATATTTTTTCAATGATTTCAATAAACAGCTGTACTACATATGGAGCATAGGTATTTCGACGTTGGATTTGGCCAAATCTGACCGAGCCTCTACTCTTCTTGAGGGGGAGCTTCCTGGAGTTCTCCGGCCCGTGCTGGTCCCCTAACCAACTTGTGCAATTACGCCAACACTCCCCGAGGACAAAGGTGGGCCAGGACACTTCCTTTAATTGCGATGTGTGTTTTCTTTTCCCGCACAGGCTTTCCATTAGTCCAGTCCCGAGGAAAATTCCTTCTGACGTCCTTCGCTCATCCAATTCACTTAACTGATTTCCCCTTTCTCCGTTTTGTTTTCATTTACAACTAATTCTCCAACTATCGATCAATGAAGCCCTTTTCACCAAAACATTATTAAATTGGTTCTTTTTTTTCTTCTTTTTTTTTGGGTTTTATTTAAGTAGATAAAAGGTAATAAAAAAAAAAGGATAATTTTTAAATCAGGCACCACCTTTCGACTTTCAAATGTAATCTTTAAAAGGAAGATTATTTAGTCTACAGTTAGATTCTAATATTTCATTGCTCCAAGAGCTAAAACAAGGTCCATGTCTTCGGGTTCTACACTAATATATAAATCTCTGCAAATTATTCAGCACTTATATCATATTTATTCAATAATATATTTAAAAGTACTACTAATATATTTTACCCGCCGTATTACGCTCGAAAAGGTCGCAGTTGTTCACTTGTCAAAAATTTGCACGAAACTGGCCGGCTGTGAATTAGCTTTTTTAACTGGTTATATTCTGCGGGAATTACGGTGGGAACTAAAATTTCAATTCCTAAAAAACTTGCAAATGTTTATGTAGCTAAATGAAGGAAATTTACTTTTGTATGTGCTAAGGAGTCCTGTGTTGTTCTCAGAAATCCCCTTAAGCTTTCATTTCGTTTATTTAATTCTCAAGACAAATTAACATTAATGTCTCAATAGTCTTTTTAGAAACGCTACAATGGTCTGTAACTTTTTATGTATTTCAATCAAAAAATGAAAAAAAAAAATATTGAAAAGCTGTTATTTTGGAAATCATAAACCTTAAATAAAAAGAATACAGATACGACCAAATCTATGGCAGCCGAAGTCGATAAGAATAATTGCCTTTAATGAATTTTCATTTTAAAATTTTAGCCCCTCTTCGAATCGTTTAATAAACTACTTGTGACATTAGGTATTGACAATGTTGTACCAATCGGCTTATATTTTTTATAACTAAAAGATTTTTCGCTACAGGTAAAGTATGCTTTAAATATTAAATATTTCTTACAAGAATCTAATTCGGTCCACGGCAGGGTCTATGTGAATTTTAGTAAAATGTTGCAGTAACCCATAGTGTTAGTAGTTGGCTTGGGAACAACTGAAAAGCCCCTGAAGTAATTCCGAAAAGGTCATGAAGCTATGGCTCAAAAATTATTCTGAAGAAATATTTTGATGTATACTTGACCTTTAGCCAAAAAATCTTTTACTATTCTAATTTTTTGTACTATTCTCCAGTTAGTTAGTTGTTAGTCCAATAAAAAATAAATCTGTAACTTACAAATCCTCAAACTCCCACTAAATCCAAAACAGTCTACTTTCTTTTCCCCGGAATATGAAGCATCTACTTTTGGGCGGGGGACTTATATTAATGAGTTTGAGTTTCTAGGTAGATCTATCTAGAAATTATCCTAAGAACAGCAAGTATTACATGTGGATTTCATGTTTCTGTTGTATGAGAAAGGAAATATGGCATATCAGATAACACCATGGTAAATAGGCCTTTAAGGGTACTATTGGGTGAATATTGGAATAAACTCTAGTTCTTCCGGCTCCTGGGTGGGGTAGCAAAGTCGTGGGCCGGGCATCGCCGATGGGTGATGGGTGGCTGTTACTGGCAACTTAGGTCTCCTTTATCAGGCTGTGAGGTCTGATCCGCTGGCACATACTCCTAACAGATCATCCTTCGTCGTAGAAAACCTGTCCTGCAAAAGACTGGTCCTGGACGCCTTCCTGTTCCTCTCCTCAGTGGAGTCTATTTTCCGTCGCTAGTTTCCAGCATAGATTTACTTGACCTCTCTAGTTGATATGTCTACGTTGCTTTGTTTTAAAAAATATATTTTATTGTAAAATATCAATATGATTGAAAATTTTCATGATCGGATTTTCACTTAATGATTGAAAATTAGAATTATGAATTTATAATTGTTTTTCCTTTCCCTCTTCACTAATTATACTGTCTTTCCTCCCATCAAGTGGTGATTATCACATTTCAATAACCCTGTGAAATATCACAGTGTTAAAGTAATCACTCTTCAAAAATAACCGCTTGACATTATTTTTCCTTCACAGTTATTGCATTTGAATTATTAAATAGTGACCACAACTTAACAAAGGGTATCTGTATAGGGCTACTACTACTATTCCAGGAGGGTTCAAGCCCACCCTGGAAAATCTTTTATCGAGAAATAAAAGCTTATCTACTGCTATGGGTGTTAGGGATTGGGTCACTACTAGTAGATAGCCCCTCTCCCCATGTGAGACCCTAATTGATTAACTTTTAAAAATCCTATATTTTTTATGAGATATAAATAAAATTCTTTGTCCGAATAAATTGTGCTTTTAAAGAGGATTTAGTTGGAGGGGTTGTTCACGTCTGCAATCAACGAATTACAAGCCATAAGAATCTGTCGAACGGAGAGACCAATTTATCAAGATTTATTTTCATGATGTGTTTCGGACTGCCAAAATAGTTCAGCAAAATGACTGGACATACCTTTATAGATCATTTGGATCAGAAGGTTTGCTCGAGACTCGCATTGCAAAGCAGTAATAATCTCTCATGTCCTTTCCAGGTCATTGCCACAAAGTCTCATGGCGGTGAGAGAGCATGCTGATGAGGAAAGATTCTGACCCCCAAAATAATCGAAATCAATTTATAATTCCGGAAGTTTGCGGTAGTTGAAGATAAAAGAGCCTGGAACTACCTGGAGAACTTCCAGAGCAAACTCCGAATGAAGTTGTTCCAATCATCGTCTAGCTCGCCTAAAGAGCTCAATTCACAGCTCAATAGATTTCCGAACTAACTTAGGGTTTAAGCCATCTTAACAATAGCAAGGCTTCATAGATTTCTTACAACTTAAAAAGGGTTTTTATAGAGGAATGAAATCATTTTAGGAAGGAGAGAGAGAGAGAGAGAGAATAGCAAGGCTTCATAGATTTCTTACAACTTAAAAAGGGTTTTTATAGAGGAATGAAATCATTTTAGGAAGTTCTTTGCTGCCAAGTTTGATTTTTTATAGGGACCTTGAAAATATCCACAAACATTTTGAAAGTCAAAACTCTATTAGGTATTCAGAGAAAGGTTTAAGTACATTATATCAACTCATAGTAGTTAGGTATAGGCACATACCAATACTATTGGTATATGACGGCAACGTTGTTACTTTTTGTTAGGAATAAACCTAATAATAACTGACAACTATACCTAACAGCCTAACCCAATAAACAGCATCCACAACTTATCTAACAATAACCTAAAAATAACTATGGCTAACAACACAACATACCTGATAACTTTTTCTTAGACCTATACCTAAACTAGCATACCTAACAATCTAACAACAACCATACAACCTGTACCTAACAGCTTATACCTATAACTGACAATAAAGAGCAATATACTTAACAATACCTATACCTCACAACTTATACCTATAACTGACAATAAAGAGCAATAAACCTAACAATACTTATACCTCACAACATACCTATAACTGACAACAAAGAGCAATATACCTAACTATACCTATACCTAACAACCTATTCCCAATCACTCAATTACAACTTACAAGACAGGGTGTTTGTGTAGCTGTACTCTAGGCAATGAATTTTTTTTTTTTTTACTACGGCCTCGTTTATTAGTAAAAAGTGATATATACAAAATTTGCTATGAAATAGCAGTCCGTGTGCTATGGTGGTGTGAGTGTAATTGGTACACAACCTATACCGACAATGTTATAAATATTATTTAATTTGTGGTATTTAATCCCACGTAAATTTAGATAATTTTTAGTGCAAGGGAATTTTTTATTCTGTTCCCTTGCACTAAAAATTATTTATACCGACAATGTTTCCTCTATTTATATAATGTTTAGCCGTGAGAGGTTTTTAGATTCTGAAAGCACATGTGTTTGCCAATCATTGAGTCGTATCTCATCTAATTTAGTAATTATTCTAAAGGATGTCTGCTAGTTTGAGACATTTAAGCTACATCTAGCCATTCTAAGAGTATTGTATCAAGTGTTAAAATGCAGTTATATTGCTATAATATAGAACTATACTATAAAATAGAAGTCACTTCCACCTAACGACCTAGGGTGTTTGCCCCCTTGAGAAAAGTGTTGGTCATCGGACAAATAGGAACAAAAGACTTACTCATATTTCCAGTCGATTTACAGCTGTGTCTGAGACAAAACTACCGAATACTTCCATTAGAGATAGGATAATGGAGATAGAATTACTTAGAAGCTGTCAGTATACATTGTTGGTGGACGCATTTCTTTTCCTCTAACCCCCACCCCACTTGCTCATGTGATTTAAATAAAAAAATTAATTGATTTAAGTGTTTGTAATATAAAACCTAAATACCGAATTTGTTTTTTAAATAATAATAATGATTAAAATGAGATCCACCCAAGACTCAAAATTAAATACTTCAAACTATTCCTTCCTATACATTTTTTGTTAGGATATCATTATTTTTATAATAATGTTATAAAATTAAATTTTACACATGTTATGGTTAAAAATTTGTTCCTTTCTCTAAAATTAACGAACATATTGAAGATTTTTAAATTAGTTTTCTCTTTAATTTAAAAACGGTCTTTCTCAGATTATTTTTTTCCATTTACTAATACTTCCAAAGATTTGTGAAAAAAAAGGCTTAATTCCGATTTTTGTTTTAAAAGTTACGGACACTAGAGAGCATATGGTGCTTATAATATGTTAAGATAATAATGCTTATCATAATTGTTCTAATAATTATTGTGATTATGCAATACTTTATCAAAAATGAGTTTTTGGTCCTTTGATAAAATTTGTCTTAAAGCAATCCACACACACACACACACACATATATCAGCTACAAGTACACTAATACTATTTCCCATACCAAAACCTTTGCCTTGAGTGTAAAATTTAAAATAACCCTTTTTTTTTCAATAACTTAAACCCACCAACATAAGGAAAAGAAGACATATATTTCTCCAATTTTCCAGATATTCCTTGAATTTTATTTGTTGGTAAAGAGGCAAAACGGAATGAAAAATTAATTAATTTACTCTTGTTGGATCTTTGATTCGAAGAATGATTCGTACGTCAAAAATTAAAATTTGTCATTGAATGATGAATATCTTTATTGTAGGCTCTGGGCGAAGACCAAAAGAAAAACAATTTATATTTATTAACTTTGAATGATTTTCCAAAAAGGTATTTGATTCTATAAATATAAATGAGTTTTTTTTCACTTTAAGGTTTTTAAATCCGCGAGCACAAAGAAATCACTTTGTAAATAAATAAATATACATTTATATATAATTACTACAAATTTACTACTTTGAATAAGACACATTTTGTCCTTTAACTGTCATACCTTCCATTGTCCGTCTTCATTGGTTTCTACAAACCATCTGTTTTGGTTTGCAGAAACCAATGAAGACGGACAATGGAAGGTATGACAGTTCTATATTCATTGGTGGTGGAAATAACCTTTTAGATTATTTATCTATAGAAGCTTGTTTCTCTATTCAATTATAGTACGAATAAGATCTATAGAAGCTTGTTTCCCTATTCAATTATAGAACAAATAAGATCTATAGAAGCTTGTTTCCCAATTCAATTATAGTACAAATAAGATCTATAGAAGCTTTCATACCTTCCATTGTCCATCTTCATTGGTTTCTGCAAACCATCGAAAACCAATGAAGACGGACAATGGAAGGTATGACAGTTCTATATTCATTGGTGGTGGAAATAACCTTTCAGATTATTTATCTATAGAAGCTTGTTTCTCTATTCAATTATAGTACAAATAAGATCTATAGAAGCTTGTTTCTCTATTCAATTATAGTACAACTAATGAAGT
>KZ808222.1:216061-229836 GCA_000696205.2 Oncopeltus fasciatus
ATTCCTGTGTGTGTGTGTGTGTGTGTGTATTATTTATGATTCTTACATTATTAACAGGATGACAAATTAGATCTTAGTATAATATAATAATTTTATGCTTTTTGGCAATTTTTTGCTGAGGTAAAGATATAGTATCGGCTTCCTAAATCCTTTTTATATTTATATGTAACCATAGTTCTTGTTTTAAGTAAAATATCTGATTTAGTAATCACGTTCGCCGACTTATAATAAATAAATATTCCAGCTTTAATTTTGTTAATGACGTCAAATTAATTTTATTAACATTAAATGAATAAATTCAATTATTAATTCTTAATATTAAATGATCAAATAAGTAATTGGGTTTCAGGCCAAAAGTTTGTTAAAGGAACACTATTTTCTTACAAAAGTGCATTTTAAAAATATTTCTTGACGTTTTAGCATTCATTCTATGCCATCTTCAGGTCTACCATGGGGGCGAGAGGGAATGTTGTCAAAATTGAGAGATCTGAATGATTGGATTTAGTTAGTCTCTATGACATTTTGTCAAATCCCCTCTAACCCTCATGATAGTCCTGAAGATGGCTTACAATTATAATAATACTTATTTTGAATGAAAAGTGTATTTTTTTTTTTTTTTATAGACGAACTCCAATACCTCTTTAATCGTGTGTCTACGGTGGACACCATATCTTACCATTGAATTATTTATAGCCGTAAAGCCGAAGAAAAATGTCTGCCAATGTCTTCCACTTAGAAACTTTATGCCCTTGCGAGATGTCGGCTTAGCCGAAAAGATCAGTTTTGGATTTCCAATACAGACTCTTCAATTTCAATCCCAGTCCTGGGCAAACTTAGTGCCATGGGTATTTAGAATAGGGCGGTACACCGATATTGGTTTGTACGCTTACAGCTCCCTGTATTACCTCTTTCTATGCATTGATTTTGGCAAAAAATATATAAATTTTATATTGATAGAATCAAGTGTTGTTTTTAATTTAAATTTCATCGATTTCGTCACAAGTTTTGACCTGCAGATCGTTAGGAAAACTAATTGTATACCCACCCAATCTAGTACACATATCAGTGTGATAACATTTATGGAAATAAATTGTATGTATGAGAATAATTTATTGTTCAGTGTGTTTCCAATTTTGTACGAGGGATTAGTTTTCGAATTTAATAATCGAATTGTTTTGGACATCTCAGTAACATTTTAATATCATTCATAACTTGCACACAAGGGGAATACATGAGGATAATTTCATAGGAATTAACATTTTCGTAATATATAGGCCCAGAAACGCCTAAAACGTATTTATCTCGTAAAGTAAAACTTTATCAATTATACACCTTTTTCCCTTGTTTTACGGGGGAAGTAAAATTAAACAAACACTTGTAAAACTGACTTCAATAGTTTGACAAATATTCGTTAAACTTCAATAGTTTTTTTTTTTAACTTTTATTTATTTATTACATTCTGTTAAATAAAAACATTTTGTAATTTTATTATAATGAAAAGTAAAAATGGCATTTAATGTCAATTAAGTCTCGTCAATAGTTAAAATTTATTTATTATTTTTTATTGTATAATTGTGAAGAGAAAATATTTTTCTTGAAAAAATATTTTATTTGATCTGGATAACATCATACTCGAGATTTTCATTTATTTTTCTTATTGCGTTTTTTTTAACGGATATAGAAGAAAGCTGGAAAGCTCTCTTAAATTTGATTTATAAAAATTAAGTGTAAAAAATGTACAGATAATTTTTTTTTTAAATAAAGAGTTAATTCAGAAAAAAAAATTGATTTATAAAAAAAATTAAACTTTAAAAACTATGTCTTAATTATAAATAAATATTTATGGAAAACAATTTAAAGCCAAATTAGTAAAATCTGAATGGCTCTAAAGGGGTGTACGTCTGATTTACTGCGTACGAAAACGATTCTTGATAAAGCATTTATCTTAACCAATGGCAGCAAATCTCTGCTTCGGACCTATTGTTTAAAACTTTGCCAGGGGGGAGAATTAAATCAGAATCTAGGTCAACAGAATTTCAACCATGTCAAATATTTGGAATGTTATTGTATATGAAGCGTTAGGTGAACAAAACACCAACACCCAACTTGCATTCGAAGATATCCACATTTATTTCGATCCAGTGGTGTAAAATTAAAATTAATTTTATATAATAAGTGCAACATGAAGTATATTAAGTAAGATCACATTTTTTTTCTCTATTTTTTTTTATACTAAAAACGGTCGTTAATTTTCATATTCAAAAGGAGAGTTTTTTTTACCGTAGATATTATTATTAGATGATTTTAGTTGGGGTTTGGTCAAGGTAGATCCAAAAAAATACAAATTTAAAAAAAGTGTATTTTTTTAAAGATTATCTGCCAACGTTTCGGCTTACATTNTTAGTAGATGTTATTTTGTTGGGGTTCGGTCAAGGTAGATCCAAAAAAATACCATTTTAAAAAAAGTTATTTTTTTAAAAGATTATCTGCCAACGTTTCGGCTTACATTGTAAGCCATTTTCAGGGCTGCCTATCATAAAGACCAGAGAGGACGTCCTGTCCCTAAGTTCACATTTCCATGATCACATTTTATCATTAGGGACGTCCTGTCCTCTCTGTCTTCATGATAGGTAGCCCTGAAGATGGCTTACAATGTAAGCCGAAAAGTTGGCAGATAATCTTTTAAAAAAATACACTTTTTTTTTTTTAATTTGTATTTTGTTTTGGATCTACCTTGATAGAACCCCAACTAAAATCATCTAATGTTAATTGTAATAGGTTTTCGCAAAATAAAAACCACAAAATGTTGGGTATTTATATTTTATTGATCTATGACGAAGAATACGACAACGTAAAATGAGAAACGCAATCTGTATCTCCTTGTGGAATTTCTCATTCAATGTCTCAGGACAAGCAATTACACATGTTATCCGTGGATCACGTCCGTACTTTTGAAGGTAGCGTCCTGTCTTAATGCCAGCCGGTCCTCGGTGCCATATCTGCACATTCTATGGCCATTTTATCCTTTATTTTCGTCCTCTCTTATTTAATTTGGATCATTCTTATTTTTTTTTATCTACGACTGGCGCTTCTTTTATATTATGATTGTTCCTTTGACTAAGTTAACTTTAATTTTTATAGTTCTCTGACAACAATATTAGTTTTCAATTGTCTCTATAACTGTTGAATACTTGTCGGATTCAGTATGATATAATGTGTAATAATTACATTTCTGAAATTCAGCTGAGATAACATTAAACATAATAGAAAATAAAGCATATCTGCCCCTTTGTTACAAAACTCCCTGTAAAGTGGCTTTCTGCGAATGCCGGCCTAAAAAGATTAAAGGACTTTTCTTCATACATTCTCTACATTTTTTAGAAGTTATTTCTAGTTATTCATTGCCTTTTTTTTTTATGAATAACTTTTTGTCTCATTTTCAGGATAATGTTAACGTTTTATTTGTTTACTAGCGGACCCGGCAAACTTCGTTTTGCCAAATTTCTTTTTTAAGGCGTTGCTGACCCTAAGCAAACATTAGTGTTGTATTATCACACGATTTAAATAGAGCTTTTATCCACATTTACGGCCTTCAAATAAAAATTCATGGAATACCTATCGTAAAGTTTTTTCACAGAATAATTTACACATAGTGTAGATATGGGCTCAATCAAAAAAGAAGCACATGTATTTAAGGCAAATTGGAAATGAAAATTTTATTTTGCCACGCCCCTCCGCCCGCAGACCGAAAATCAAAAATCAGACTTCGCAGTGTCAACCGCCTGAATATTCTGAGGATTCCCTGAAAATTTCATCAAAATCGGACCAGTCGTTTTAAAGTCCATACGTTACACACATCCTATTATATATATATATATGTGTANAGTCGACAAAAACTCACCAATTAAGTTAAATTTAATTCGGTAATATCTAACTGTTTTGATTAAACAAAATATTTGTTTATATCACTCATTTCACTAGAGTAATAGTTATTTATTAAATTTATTTTTTAAAAAGCAACGAAAAAAATGACCTCACAATAAATTGTACTGCAACTTAGCCCATATTTCATTATTGTGTTTATTTCACGACTACTTAGGAGTTATATATATATATATATATAGACACACACACACATAGAGGAAGATGATATTCTGAAATTTAAAATTGGAATAATTATATATAACCCATTTTACAAACAATGCAGATTCATACTTATATATTCTCGGTAGAAATAAAATCAGTGCTAGTGAGGTTAAATGTACAACAAATTTTCTATTTTATCTTGTTTTGTTTTGTCATTTTTCATTGTATTTTTGCAAGTTTGTTTGTTGTTACGCCTGTTCATGCCGATCTTTATGAAACACGTGGAAGTTGCATGCTTTTCGTGGGTTCTTCTGTATGACTGTAAAATTATTCAGTCATATGTTTTCAAGACTATGTTTTATATACTTAGTGTACTGAATACCATTGGCACTGCAAGAGAAATGATTACAAGAGGTTTCGAATCCTACGCTCAAAAAGTTTATTTTTATTATTTTATTAGCGCTGGTAGCGAAGTTGATGACAATTAGGGTTATCATACAATTCTCATACCTTCTATTCTTCGTCTTCATTGGTTTCTGCAAACCATCTTCTGTTGGCGAGCGCTTTCGGACATTATCCATCTTCTGGCCGAATACATGCGTTCACTGTCACTGTCTGTATCAAGGCAGTTGAATACATACCGTGACAGTAAACGTATGTATTCGGCCAGAAGATGGACAATGTCCGAAAGTGCTGGCCACCAGAAGATGGTTTGCGCAAACCAATGAAGACAGATTATAGAAGGTATGATAGTTCTATATTCATTGGTGGTGGAAATAATAATAACCCTTTAGATTATTTATCATACAATATTCAATACTTCGCACTTTTTAAATATTTTATTTGCTGAACTCTTTCAGTATCAGTTATTCCTTATTCAGTGCTCAGTCGCCGCCTATCCCTGAGAGTGTTCCTGCCTCGCTAGCTCTAGGTGTACTAAGTAGTGAGAGTGTATCTAGAGCTATCCAGGAAGGAGCGCTCATTGTAAGATGACTGAGCTCCGAGGATGGAGTCATTGATTCTGAAAGCAATCAGCAAATAAAAGATTTTATAAAGTTTTAAGAAATAGTTTTGTTTTATAACCCTAAGTTTATTTGAAGAGTGTTTTTATTAAGAGTACATTGATTACTCGATACTAGTTAGAATATGTCCAATTAATTACGATTAGTTCATCCATTTCTATTGAAAAAGTTTTGTTTCGTATTTCTTTCTATTGACTTTGTGTTGTTGGTACTTTGGCTTCTCTAAGTCCCCTAACACCGCTGTGTAATTAAGTAGCTTTGCCTGCGCTTATCTGCACTAAGACTTAAGTACCCTTCAGCTTTTCGGCCCGGATACAGTACCCTTAACTCTTCAGCTGAGTCGCTCGCTTTTTTCGTGTTTTCTCAGAAGTGAGTATTTTTTTTTTAATAAATATTAATTTATTACATTCTGTTACTTAACATCTTGTCAGAACTAAGTATAGCGAAAAAAAATTGTGTCGATTAGCTTCCGACCTGATGAATGGCCTTTTTATAAGCTAATGCACATTTTCATGCTTGTATTTTATTTACTGTGTTCCCATCTTGTATACAGTATAATTACCACAAATAAATAAATTTCGAGTTTTCATAATATTTATGTTTACAATTAAGGTTTTCTTAACTAATTTTTGCAATACTCCTAATTTGTGCAAGTAATTCTTGCAATTCAGCTGAATGAATTGATGAAAAAAAAATTTAATAGAATAACATTGCCATAACATCTATGAAAATGGTAAAAATATGAAGTTTGTATAGGGGTCAAGTACAAACTTTTATTTTATTAAAGGCTGGATTCGAACCCTCTGCGATATGATTGCAAGACCCGAACGGATCCCACGAGATACCCTTGTGCCCCTCCCTTCACCCTTAGCTTTCATGATCAGTGATATATCAGAGATATTACTTAAGTACGATATATAATTGTTTTACAGGTGATAGTCAAGATTTCTGTAAATAATCATGGTTTGGGACGTGGGACCCTCCCAGTGTGAAATTTTCATTAATTCCTACGAAGAACATATGGGTTCAGAGGACAAGATATCAGGGTGAGACACCTTGTCTTCTGAACCCATATGTTCTTCATAATCCCTCAGTGCCCATTATAAGACAGTGATAATTCTATCAAACTCCTCAATCAATTATCTTTAGCTTCTCTCTCTTTTCTTTAAAGAAAATATCGGATTTCTATTATCTTTCATTTATATTACTTTTGTTAGATCTACATAACTAAAATTTAGGTGAATTATTATTCACAAAGTTATTTACAAAGTTTATTTGTGTCAGTTTTTAAGTAAATCATTTTGATATAATTTCAATATTCCCTTCCAAAAGTAGCGTAATAATTGGAACGCCTTATGCACCCAAGCCGCTCCATTTGGTGAAATATAACTTAGAGCTGCCTAAAATACTTTAATTTCATTGTTATAGCATATATATTTGTTGAAAAAAAACTAAATCAATGAAGCAATCTTTTTATTTTATGTACTACTATATTGTGTTTACTTTCATTCCTAAATAAACTTATTCGCCTGTTAGTTATATAGTTCTATATGGTAGGCTTAACGCTCCTTACATTTCTGTTCTGATTTCCTTTTTTTTATAATTTTTTTTGTTGCGAAAGCTCTAATCTTCACCATAGATAATCAGTTTATCAAGCGTCTCCTGATAAACAGCATACATTTATAAGTTTACAATCTAACCTGATCCAACAAAAACGAAATAAAATCGTCTTTCAGAAAGATCATCTTTACAAAGGCTAAATAAAGATGGGGAGTCGTTGTCTCCTTGCATTAAGCCCTTCCCCCTCACAAACCGGTCACCATTCCAGGCTGCTTTTGTTTGTATTAATACATATATTTTGAATATGTTTTTAATTTTAGTTGAAGATATAATGTTTATTCGTTTATAAATGATTAATCATAGAAAAGCTAAAAATAGTTCACTGAAAATTATTTTAAAAAATATCCATCACGAAAGCAGTTAGTTAAGATAATAGGACCATTTAAATTATTCTTATAACACTTTCAATTATTATAAAATAGATGAAATTGAGGAAGAAAATTTTTGTTAAATTTATTAACGGCAGTAGTGTTATATATAGTTAAAATTTTATTTTCATTGATTGTACAATAATACATAATTACTATTCGTTTTCTGTTAATTATCAGTCCTATAATTTTAAGATAAGTCTCTTTAAATTAACGCGGGTCGTTATAACATTTCTCAGGGTTAAATTAACGCATTTCCAATTTCAAGGCTTTAATCTCGGCAGTATTCAAGGTTAAATGAAAAAATATAGTAATTAAAGGGATCACTTTGTAATTAATTTTCTCTGTTTGAGAGAGAGCTTTCTCATTTGATCCTCTTTGATTGGAGTTATTTCTTTTCTCACTCCCGAGGCGTACTAAAATATACTTCAGGAACCCATCAAAAATCATTCCATGACCTTCTGTAGTTCTCTGACTTGTGGGAATGCTTAGAGAAAGGCAAAACCATGTATTATATTCATTTTTATTTGTGTTATGAAGAAGTTAATCTGTCCTAATAATGATTAATGTATTATTAAAATACGTGTATTATTATCATATATGGATGTACCGTAGCTAGGATTTTCAAACCTCGTTGTTATTTTCCAACATTTTTACAGAATATCAAAGAAGATATTAAAGAATGTAACAAAGCAGACTTGCTTATCTCTTCCCTCCGACCCACAAGAACACTTTCAGAGATTTCTTCCCTTCACTCTCGTTGTCCATCTTTTACGAGACATGTAGAAACTCCTTAGCTCACACTACTCCTGAACTAGAGACTAAATTGAATAGTTAATGTACTGATTACACAATATACTGTGCTGAAAATTATAAAATACATATTCAATATTACATGTACACAAACAAACATCATAACAAGCATCATATATATATATATTGACACACACTACTGCTCTGTAGCCTTGAAAAATAAATCTTCGTTTCGGAAAGTTTCCCGAAAGTGCTTAGTGTGTTTTATTTTGTACTTTGATTTTTCATGTGTGTATATTTTAAGAAGCTATCTAGTACACATTATGGAAGTTCAAAGACCTCAAATCTATCATATTTTATTACTACTTTTACTTATTTTGTATCCCTTCAATTACCACATACCAGCTAGTATTACCAACTGATGCTTAGCGGTCAATCAATATTAATATTATTCACCTCTGACCCAGTGTACATTACTGCAGTAGGTGATCCAGACATCAGTCCACGAACAAGCTTAAAATTTTTTAAAATTTATTCATTTATGGTATAGTAATTGTTTATAAGGGGAGTTTTTGACCGTAGAGATTATTGGTAGTTCGCTTGGGTTCGGTCAAGGAAGATTATAATAAAATAGGTGGACAGTTAGCCAAGCTAAAGTATAANTATTCTCCATTTTATTAGGTACAATTAATTAAATGTGAAATTGATTGCACAATCGAAGACGTCAAATGCATATCTCAGTTAAATAGCATGTGTTTGTACTTAGTTCTTTTTTAATTAACTAATTGCTAAACTGTTGAACACCTAAAAATTTATTCCTACAAACTCCCAAAATTCATGATAAAAAAAAATTAATGCGATAGTGTAAAAAGACATAACGCATTTAAAGCAAATTAAAAATAATATTAACTTACAATTAAAAATATATATATATTTCTAGTTTGTAGGGTTGAATACATAATAATATATAAGTAAATATAAGTAAAATCCTCAATAGATACATTTATTCTTCTTAGATCCTGAAATATTTAGGCAAAGAATGTTATTCTTTTTAGAAGTTACTTTCCGAAAAAGCTGGACTGAAAATGCAGGGCGCTATGAATAATCTTTTCTCGTGACCCTTAGACAATTCAGAGTTTTTTAAGGGGCAACAGGACAAAAAAAAATTGTTGTAGTTATTTTTCAGAAAAATTTTTTTTTTTCGTTTAAGCTTAAGGACACAAAAAATATAAAAATCGAATACAAAATTTCTGAACATCGTTCACCGTAAAAAAAAGTTTGATGGAAACGGCTGTACTGATTTTGATGAAACTACGTATGAAGTTCGATAAGTTCCTAGGAAATACTTTTTTATTTTTTTATTTTTTACCAAGTCTTAACGTCCTTTTCTACTACTTATAGTTATGGTGGGATGGGTTATCTACAGGTTGCCACCCCATTCTAAACATCATCCATGGTTCAGGAAAAACTTTTATTTTATTTTATTACAAGATAAAAGCTTGCCTAGACGGGATTTGAACCCGCAGCGTCAGGATTGTGAAACCCGAAGGGATCCCATAAGCTACCCTGGCGCCTCATACAAAATACTCAAACTACATACACTTTACCTATCAACCCAAAATGCTTAAATCAAGAAATTTAAATTTAAATTTCTACAATTGCTAAACGGATACACCTATTCACCTCAGATGCTTTAAGCTCTATAGGTTTGGTTCCCTTAGTTTTGTCCTAACGGGATGACTAATTTTCCATAGAGACTGTTGTTTTTGAAAAAAGCAAGATGCAAGTAAATTTAATTATTACGTGGCTGTTATTTTATTTGTTTCATTACTAGTCTAATGCCCAAAAATTAAATAAATTGTAATCCGAAAATTGTACAACTAATTTGCATCGAATTTAAATGTAGGTTGTTCCTTTCTGGGAGATGGAAGGCCGAAACCCTAAGGAGAGGTTAAATTTAGGGTCAATATCTTTAAATAACTATAATTTATACACATATAGTTCAATTTCAGGTATTTATATTTATTCTTTTATAACTTTTTTAGCTCAATACATAACACATGTTTTAAGAAAACCTAACTGAATCCGAGACAATTACGAGTGCAAATGTTCAGTCAGTGAATAGGTAATATTAAACCAGAATTTTACGATGGAACAAAGTATATATAGACTTTATTTAAAAAGACAAAACAAAAAAAAAACGTTTTTGTGCAGCAGCTGAAATATTTGCTTTTGTTAAATAAAATTCAACTCAGATTATATTTTTTAATTTAAGGAATAAATTAGTAAAATTGAACAATTAGAAATGAAGATATTACGTTCTGTTAGGTCGAATTTGACAAGATGGTACTAAACTTTAATTAATTAATAATTATTTTCTGCATTAAGTCATATAATATTGTTCATCAGAAGTGTGTGTATCTAAAATGTAAAATTTGACTCGAAACACATTTCAGTCAAATTCAGAGTTTATCAGTTAAAATGACGGAAACTCGGTGAATCCTATTCCACGATATTATCTTAAAAACATACCTGAAGTTATGAATGATTCTTAGTTACTTAGAAAAATATTACAATACCGCTGAGGATAACTTTACATGGGAAGTTGAAATACAAATATTTAACAACTAAAATACTGAATAATCCGCTTAGCGCACCTCTGTGCTTACGTGACGTTACCAAAGATAAAATAGATTTGATATTCTGTAAATGTTCATGTTATATACAGGCATATAGATTTATTTAATCAATGAGTTACGGAAACAACTATTCTTGATTTATGTCTTGTTTCACGACCAGGTTGTTCATTTCAGTGACAACATTTCCTGATCTCAACAAAAACATCTCGGTCCAAACAATATTTGAGCAAACTTCATAAAAGAAAAACAGTAGAAGCGAATCCATCACGGTCTTTTGTTACAATGGCTTAAAAATTACGAATTCTGAATTCCACTTAATGGCTTCATTCTATTAAATCTACAAATTACTAAATTTAGTTATTTATCAAATCATAATAGCCTAAAGTGGACTCTGACAAGAAGAGTTCCCTTGCGGTGTGCTTTTGTTCCCATTGTGTGCGGTTGTTAGTAAAAACAAATGCATCAGTTTAGCACTTGCCATTTTGCACAGAATTCGGAAGCAAATTGTTGAAGCATTGCTACACAAGAATTCCATTAGGCATGGAGAAGAGGAACATATGTCACTTCACTTTTTTTTTTCTCTCATGGAAGGTTTTTTTTTTTTCCGTAGAAATNTTATTTCCAATAATCACTTAGATGTTTGTGTTAAAAATAATTAAATTAGGTGATTTAATGTCAAGTCACGTAAAAACTAAAAAAACAAAAAAAAAAAACACATTTCCTCATTGAAATTGAAAAATCTGAGTACTTTCTATCCAAAATAAATTATATTTTCATGAAACTGTAATATTGGTGGATTGAAATCTAGTTCCGATCTTTTACCTAGGTTTTTTGTGAGAACTAATGTCTCAATCATTATTATAAAATTATGAAATGTATTTTTTACATTTAGATAAATATAATAGTAGCTTTTTCAAGAGCCGGTTGATCGTTCACGCTTCTAACTTTTGTTAACCCTGTGGACCAGTGAGTTGCTTAAGAGGTTTATTTTCTTGGATGATTTGTCACCAAAAGACTGGCGGATCCGATCGTTCCGAGAAGCTTATTCCTACCTAGGACAACCCGAATGTCAACTTTCAGGAAAAATTATCTTTTTATAATTTTCACTTCTAAAAGCTCATGGAGGCAACTATAGACTATATAGACTAAACAACAAAGCAATCGTGCACCTTCATATTAGAAATAAGTATTTATCCTATATCCACTTGGTATATTTACAGTTAGCGGCAAGTGGTATATATTTCAATTTCAGTGGAAAGTCATATGATTTCTTCAATCAAATTTATTAATTTGAGCCTTAAGGTCGGTCCCTATCGATAAAATTTTGCTAAACCCATTTCATAACCTGTCGAAGTATTATTGAATTCAAGGTTTATAGCTTGATATATCTTTCAATTTCTGTTTCTGTCGTATATCCAATTGTTATCCAGAGGAAACCCCAAGTTTCTACCTACATAAATTCAGCCATGTGTTTTTGTTGTTTTTTTCTAAACAGATCACATAAGAAAAACTGGCTATTCTTGTTGACAGTTTAAAAAAAAATTAATTTATTCGTTTCAGCACTGGTAAATAAGCCCAAATTATGGTTATACAATATGCACATATATAATACATATACACATATATAATACATATACATGCCTATCTTCATTATGCATAGCGCCCGCAGTTTCAAACTAATTTAAAATTATAGTAATTTCAGCTAAGAACAAGGAATTAGCTATTTGCTAAAGAATCTTTTGCAAGCCTTTTATAATAAAAATGGTCGAGCAGAGAGAGGGTGGATTAGAGAGTCCTTTAAAAATGTAAGTGAAAAATTGTGGAAAATAAAATTTATAANATACAGCCTGTCTTTAGAAAACACACTCAAATTTATGAAAATTAAATATAATGCACTGCTTTCGTTCAATTCATCAATTTTTAGGCTATGAATTTAAGGGGCTTACAAATTTGTCTCATCATTAAATATTTATGTTTTATAAAAGTTTTGCGAAAGAAAATAATTGTAGATTAACCTAATTTACATCCTTAATTACTATCCTTAATTATCCAAGTATTTGGGAAGATTTCATTTCACAAAAACTCATTTCGAAGGAGATCTTTAGGGATGAAACTAATATTCAGTGCCTTCTCCCCTCAATTCTCCAATCCAATAAATTAGTAACTTTCGCTCGATATCAAATAAAATTAGCTAATCTGATGCAGTAAAAAATTTTTTTTTAAATATGCTTAATGAATTTATGAAAATAAGTTCACCCAGTCCCTTTTAGTAAATAATTTGACAAATATTCGAAGAAACGACTCCAGGGCTTAATTCTGGTTTTTAAAAATAGTAGAAGTAAATCATTTTTAGAAAAAGTTTTATAAAAAATTATTTCATAAGAATAATATAATTTTAAATTTTGTTTATTTATTTTTAATAAACTTTAGCCTTTAGACAACCTTTGAGACTTTAATTGAAAGACAAAAAGAGGGTCTAAAACAAAATGAGCTGATTAGCCTTAATGATCACCACAGTTGAGTTCTTGAGTTGCTATAAAAAATAAAAAAATTATCTAATATAGAAAATATTTGTATTCATAGAAATACCATTAATTCATTTCATAAGTTTGCTATTAATCGTATCAACTTTAATAGATTCGGAATTTTAAATATATAACCATATATTAAAGTGGTTGGAGTTTGGTTGGCCGTCGAGTATTATGCTGGAGAAATTAGCTAGGGTTTTGAACAGGATCAAAAAAATAAAATACACCAAAATTTTGGGGTTTTTCGACGTTTCGGCTTAACTTGTAAGTCATCATCAGGGCGATAGTACTATATGGAGAGATCTCTGAAGGAGGTTTATGATCACATCTCTAAGTCCAGAACTGAACTCCAATGTTATAGCGCTGATGATGTAATGTTATCGCCCTGATGATGACTTACAAGTTAAGCCGAAACGTCTGCAATAATAAAATAACAACCCAACAATTTTGGAGTATTTAATTATTCTGATCCTGGCCCGTACCCCGACTAATTTCTTCAACTTACGTTAAATATAAAGTATTTGTTTCAGTTAAGTACAAACGCCTCACCCTTGTTTAAAAAATTCATTATTTCTAATAAATAAGAAAAAAATCATTATTTCTAGTATTTAAATAATTAATTTCCTCCAAATAAATATAAATAACATTTTGTTTAATTCTTAATATTTAACAAATAACAACG
This sequence comes from Oncopeltus fasciatus, assembly GCA_000696205.2. Taxonomy (NCBI): domain Eukaryota; kingdom Metazoa; phylum Arthropoda; class Insecta; order Hemiptera; family Lygaeidae; genus Oncopeltus; species Oncopeltus fasciatus. The sequence continues at coordinate 229,760 of KZ808222.1, forward strand.
ATTGGGTTATACACGTTGTCGTGCATTTAGTCGTAATTTTTCATAGTTTTTTTTATTTTTATTTTTAAGAAAGCTCA